>SZYD01000770.1:0-49495 GCA_009363875.1 Mikania micrantha | reverse complement strand
TCAAATCTGTAACATTAGAATTGCATGAAGAACAAGACTCAGAAATTCATAAATTACAATATGGAAGCACACTACACTTCAATTATGGAATTCAAGCAAGTTAGATTTGATATTAATCGACGTATTAATTTTCATACAGAATATGAAAAAAAAACACAAACAAAACGCCATGAATACAAAAAACCTGATTATTGTACCGAATTTGAAATGAACAGGTAGGTTTAAACATAACATACTGGTCGGAGACGGCAAAGGATAGGCCGGTGAGCGGGTGAGGGGCTTTAGGAGGCGGCTGCGGCGGCGGAGGAAGAGCTGAAACCTCTCGACGAATGCCCCAAAATCAACTTTCACCGTCTTCTTAAGCTTCTTCGCCATCAACACTATTCCGGCCAAACTGAGACCCACCAACACCCATAGATTAGGCGTTGACATCGAAGATGATGAATGGATGAATCCAGAAATCGTATGTTACGTCGTTTAGTTATGAATTTTGGTGATAACAAACAGGATAAGTATGTATATCACGAAGAGACCTAATTCAAGGAGAGGGTTTTATGCTTGAGAAGGTTTCATGACCCCTTTCTCTTTCGTAGTTTCACAACATATTATAAAAAATAGGTTGCTTCATCATACAAAAAACATGACACTGAGGGGCTGTTTGTTTTTTCAAAAAACGTCTGCGAAGGTCTGTGAAACCTCTTTTGTCTGCACCCTGCAGACCAAGAAAAGATGTAGGGTGTTTGTTTTCTCGCAGACATTTCATTAAAAAACGTCTGCGAGACCTCTTCTTGGAGAAGAGGTGGACCATCCACTTCTTACATCTTCCAACCTCTTCAAACCATTTCTTTCTTCCCATCGGCGAACACAAGGGCTGATCTCCACCGTCGCCGCCCTCCTCCACCTATCTCCGCCGCCCTCCTCCACCGCCCTAGTCTTGCTCTCCTCCTCCACCGTCGCGGTTCTTCCCATCGGCGAACCCTAGTCGCGAACTCTCCCTGGTTCGATCGAAACCCTAGTCGCGAACCCTTGTTCGATCGAAACCTGCGACGATCGAAACCCTAGTCGCGGTCTCCTCCTCCACCGTCGCTGTTCTTCCCATCGGCGAACCCTAGTCGCGATCGAAACCCTAGTCGCGATCGAAACCCTAGAACGATCGAAACCCTAGTCATCGTCTCCTCCAATGCCTCTGGTTCCTTCGATCGACGGCATGGGTTTGATGATGAGGACGGTGGTGGCTCAACGGTAGGTGGAGGAGGACGGTCGGGGATGAAGACAGTGGTGGACGGTGGTGGCTCAATGGTCGACGGTGGGGTTTAATACAGTGGGGTTGGGGACGGTGGGTTGGGAAGAGTTTGAAGAGGTTGTGAAAAACAAACACCCCCAAAAGTTCTTCTTGCAGGGGTTTGGTCCACCTCTTCTGCAAAGGAGGTTTGCAGACGTGGTCTGCAGTCCGCAGACTGCAGATGTTTTACCTCTTAAAAAACAAACACCACCTAATTCACACATACATTGATAGTGTGGGGTGTAACGAGCCGAGCCGATTTCGAGTTTCTTATGGCTTGAATTCGACTCGTTTAGAATAGTTTTATATGACCTTAGTCCCTATACTAGTTTATTAACCCGTGTATTACACGGATTAATCATAAAATATTAATTAGTTATTAAATAAAAACTTAAGAATTATAAAACAATATTTTGATATAGAATGATTAAAGTAAGTATAGACAAATATTTTATGTAATAGACTAACAATTAAAAACTATAATAAATAAAGAATTATTATTTGATCTTCTTAGTTTATAACAGCTAACATTTTTAAACTATAACGTTAAAAACTCATATAGTTTTTTTATATCAAAAGTATAGTTTCCCCTATCATTTATTTAAAACTTATGGTTTTTTTTTTTAAAAAAAACTCATTTTTAAATATTTTGTTTTAATAAAATGTCATTTATTTATAAAATAATATTGTTTAAAAATTAGTTTTAAAGTTAATTTCATTTATAAAAAAATCATCTTTTAAGAAAACTTGTTTTTAGAATACTGTTAATTTTCTAAAAATAACGGTTTTAAATATTTCTTATTTATAAGAAAATTCTATTTTTTTTAAAAAAAAGTACATATTTTTTAACAAAAATTAAATTTTAATTTATTTAAAACTATTTTTAATTATTAATATGAAAAAGGTAAATAATATGATTAATATTATGATTGGTTAATATGAGAGATGATATAAGTATTTATTAAGAAATATAATTAAATGAAATAAGAATAACATGACATGTGGCATTAGTTAGCTAAAAACATGACAAGTGGCAAAAATGATTTTTGTTTATTAAAGTAGTAAGATAAGATTATACTATAACCTTAGTCCCTAGTATATAATATTATACTATATTAGTTATCATACTAAAATCCTTCCCTACTGAAATTTTTCGTCATATTATCACCCAACTGAAAACCTAAAAACCTCATAGCGGTCACCCCACTGAAAAACATTACCCACTATGCCACATCATTACCTCACTAAACCTTAAAATACCCACAACGGCCAATCACGATAGAGTGGAGAAAGAAGGGGATGCACGGGGAGCGGTGTGCCCGCCGAAGGCAAGGATCTCGCTGGGGGCGCGGGGTGGGTATTACACCCGGTCTTAGGAGTATTTCTAACCGCCAAACTCTAAAAACTTTACGGGTTTAATTCCTAAACCGGGTACATGTTGAGTTTTTAGACTTTAAAGTTTTCACTTGGTTTTTAGAGTTTGAAGTTTATCCCTACACTAAATAATATCAAAACTTTTATATTTCACTTTCAGGCTTTTACTCTTTGTCCTTAAACTTTGTCGAATGTCACTTTAACCCTGAGTTTAGATTTCATCTCTATATTCAATTTAAAGCACCAGTAATAGTCTAGAGGCACAGCTGACCATCTCTAAACCTTTAACTTTTAAAGGTTTTAGGCTTCACTCCTAAAATTTTTGATTTTTGTGTTTTTGTATATTTTCATTTTATCTATGTTTTGACGTAAATTTAGTTAAGAAACGTTTTGTTTTTGGGGAGGATCTAGGGCCGACGGACTGGGTACAACAGAACCCACCGCTTTTAAAAGAGTTAATAGGAATTTTTTTCAAAAGACATAAATTGTAAGGTGAACACATTAATATTTTAAGGGTGAATTCTTAATATAATGTTTCCATTAGCCTAATGGTAAGGAATTCAGATTTCATCCACTAGGTTAAATCTCGTGTGTTACACGGGTTGAAACTGAAATGTTATATGTTTTATAGGAAAACTTGTTTTAATAAAATTTGTTTTTTAAGAAAACTTATTTTTTCAAAACTTTTATTTTTCCTAAAACTACAAATTTAAAATAATTCATTTTTTAAATTGATTTTTAGAAAAATTTCATATTTTGCAAACATTTTTTAATTTGATTTTTAGAAAAATTTCATATTTTGTAAACAATTTTTAAGTGTGTTTTTTAATAAAATAAGATTTCATCTTTAATTTATTAAAACTATTTTTTAATGTGTACAAGGTATATAATATTATTTGTCACTACATTTATAATTATTTAACAATTTAGAAGAAATAATTATAATTATCATTTAAAATTAGAGAGAATGATTGAGAAGATAAACATATGACATGTGGCAAAAATTGTTTAAATAAATGACATGTGTCAATGATGTTCTAATAAATTGACATGTGGTAAAAAAGATGTTTATTTATTATAATAGTAAGATAAGATTAGGTATTGGATTCGAGTCTTGTAGTGGTTTTTTCTTTCATTTTGCGAGTATTGATTTGCCTAGCTATTTTGTGTTTAAATTTTGATTCTGAAATTGAATTTTTGATGTATTATTAGTATTAATAATGGCCTAAAGTGTGTTCTTAGTGAATACAACTTTATAAGCACTTTGAAGTGTTACCATATTTATTTGTAAAAGTTGAACAAGTGTGGTTTGGGCCAAACTAGCACTTTCTGATTTACAATAGAAATTGACATGTTTTGATATGCTAGTCTCTTAATGCTCATGTATCACGTGTTTTGACATAATATTTTTCATGTGTTGCTTGTCTGCTAATTAACCCTATAAGAGTATGAGTAACCAAATCTGCTTTAGAGGCAATCATATTGTCTTCCAAAATCCATAACTAAACATCCATAGGCTCTTTCAGAGTCTATAAGTGTTTTTAGAGTTTCAGTGATACATGTGAAGAAAAACAAACAACAAAAATTGTAGTAAGCCAAAATATTAACACTTCAATGACATGTGAGCAAAATTGTAAAATGTCAAAAAAGCCAATCATTTTTTGTCCATTTCGCAATTTTTTTAGACCTTGCAATTCAAGTTCAAATTCATTTCTTATATTGAAAGGGATTTTTTATAACAAGTTTCAATCTAGACTTGACTGATGTGAATGAGGGTGAGAAAATGTATTGTTCTTGATATTTTTATTCAATCTCACATAATGATTCTTGTCATTCATTCTCTCATGTCTTTGATTACATATTTAAAACTATTTAACGTTACATAGAGGAACAAATGAATTGTTATTTGCATCAAGAATATATCTTTAAACCGTGTTGTTGATTTAGAATATCTAGCATTTTTGCATTCACAAACTCCTTGTTTGTCTATTTATGAACATTTTTATCACTCATTGTCTCACAAACCTACTTTTAAAATTGTTTATCAAATCATCATAGGTAATTTTGAAAGGTTATTTATAACATATATAGAAGTTTTAAAACAATTAAAATTTTAAGCATTCTTAAAGAAAACAATATAAAAGACACTTGGATAAACTATCTTCTTAATCTCTATTACAATAGTTTTTCATTATCGCATGTTTTATCCTGACTTGTTACTCTTTCCACATAAATATTAGATGCATTTATAACGCTCAAACAAATTAGGATCAACCTTTAAGGGTGTAGGTTGTTGATGAAGATGGTTGAAATTTGATTCCATACACCATCTCATTTTCCTTACTAGAAGTAAAAGACATGCTAGTATAATTATAATTGAATGGGGGGGTTCAACTTCCTTAAAGCAAAGCCCCTTTTGTCCTTCCCATGAAGCTAAGCATCTATGATGTGTTAGTTTAACACATCCGTTTTTGTACATAATTGAGTCAGTTTTCGTAAGTTTTGTATATATTTCGATTCGTTTTTAGTTCCTTTTTACATTTTAGTGTTTTTGTGCAAGAATGTGTCCCGGAGAAGCGGGAAAGAGGGCAAACGGGCATCGGAATCGAGTGCGGTTGATCGAGCAAAGAAAACGAAGAAAAAAACCCTAGGCGGTACGTCCCAGGCCACTGCTTGGTCCCTGGCGGTGCGCCTGGGAACATTCTCTGATTCCCACTGATTCGCGCGCCCCGCCTAGTCAGGACGACCGGCCGCAGGCAATGCGTCTGCTAGGCTCAGCCGCCCGACTCTTTTGTCTCGCACGCACCGCCTAGCCACACGCAGCCCTGCTAGGCGATGGCCCCAGACCATTTTCAGCCCCAAAACCCTAATTTCATGCCTTCTATAAATGGGACGCTTCCAGATCGATTTGAGGGTCTTCTTTTGCGATTTTGGAACCCTAATCAAGCCTGGGAGCTGCTGGAGCTTAACCATGGAGTTGAAGGCTTGATTAAAGCTTGTTGGAGTGAAGAAGGAAGAGCTTTTTCAGTATTTTCTTTATCTTTTCATGTTCTTAGTTTAAATCAGTAGTTTGTGATGTATTTAGACTTTTATCAGATTTGTTTTGGTACTGTTGTGATGTTGGTTGGCTAGATCTAGGGTTATATCTAGGTTTGGGATGATAAAGTTGTGAACTTTGTTGATTTTGGACATGATTTATGTTTATGGATGATATATGCATTGTTATCAGCTGTAAAGTTCTGATCTTTGATGGTGTTTGCATGTGTTGAATGATGATGCTTGATGAATGTTGGATCCATGTGTATCTAGGAAGGTCTTTCCACAAATAGATGCATTTTAGGCCTATTACTTGGTGTTTTAGATTAGTTTATGGGTTGTTGATTACATTCCATAGGATTAGACATCATTAAGTGTTGTTATTTGCATGTGTGACCTAACCTAGAAATCCGGAAGGTGATAGGTTAGATGGTTGGTCTCTTTCACTTAGGATATTTGAGTTAAACGACCCGGGAGGGCGTTGTCTTAGATTTACTTAGTGTTGGTGTCAATCCATGTCAAAGTTATCACCTTTATAGCTCTCTAGTGTCTTAGGATACACACAGGTGGAGAAATTCGGGAGGTGATTCACCCGTTGGAGTGCAATTGCATATCGGGAAAATCGGGAAGGTGACCCAGTAGACTAGTGCATACATTACAGTCTTAGGATTTCCATTGGAGTTGCCTGGTATCTGATCTGGGTCGTAATAGGTTATTCTAAGTCTGTTCCTTAAGATCCTAGTCTTCATCCTTCGTAAGTCAGTCCAAGTCAGCACGTATCACACTTTTGATTCCCAGCCTAGATATACCAGTTTTCATCACTGCAGTCAGATTTCATTTACAGTTCCAGTTTTAGTTGCTGTTTTAGAGTTTAGTTATTAGTTTAGTTGTTTAATCAGTCTCAGTCTGATTAGGTTTTCAGAGTTGCACTAAAAAACCCCCCCTCTCTTTTACTTTATTTTGTCCACAGTCTAGGTTAATTTGTTAAACTAGTGTCCATTGGTTCGATTGTAACATCACTGTTTTTCAGGTATTGTCATTACAGATATAATTGTATTGATAGAACCTGTTATGAAAATTTAACATATTTTGAGATTTATTTGATGATATTATCACTTGTATACATTCTGAGAACATACAATTATGAGCATAAACCATGGGAAATCTAGTTTGGAAAATAACTAGACAGAACCAGAGAGTTATTGCAGTTGAATTAATATGATATGGGTTATTGATTTAGGAATGGTAGTAGTATGGGATTCTATAACCAAAGATAGGCAAGGATATAATCATGGTCTATCGAAGAGGTGGTGGGATGGCAGCTGAAGCAGTTGCGACTGACTTCTACGTATGCCCTATACATAAACCATCTTCGGTTTATCATGATTATATCAGTGTTGATGATTTGGTGAGGAGAATCCGAGGTTTTAGTTTGGAATGGCAAAGGTTTATGAGTTGGTTATTGGCTGGTTACCAAATATAGTCAAGGACACATGGTCATGGTTTATCGAAATGGTGGTGGGACGGTGGCTGGATAGGTTGCGACCTACTCCTACATATGCTCTATACATACACTTATTTCGGTCTATCATGGATGTGTCAGTGATATGATTTAGTGGGATTTGGATTGGGAAATTATAATATTCAAGGTAATAAAATAATGAAAGCGTTACTGAAAATAATTATGCGATGGTGAGGACGCGAATACTAGAATTTACGCGAATATTATTTCAGAAATATTAACTTAATAGTGTATTCGAGTGAGTGACGATTCGCGCGAATATAATTATTAAGAATGATATACTGAAACGATATTCCATAAATCGTAAATCGAATCGAAATACGATACGAGCGTTGGATTCGAAAAGGTGACGATCTTTACGAATTCGTGTGTGCGTAACGCATTTCGATGAGATAACCGAAATAATATTGAAAGATATTAAATTAAGAAAAAGAATTCGAAATCGTTTAATAGGAATTACATCCGTAGACGAATTCGAATAAAATCATTTTATTAAATAATTGATTTAACGGGAATAAATGAAATCATTTTATCAAAACGAAATCAAATTAAAACTATTTTGTAAAACGAAATCTAATTATTTAAACGTTGCATTTTTTAAATATATTTTACGAGAAAAAATGAACATTTAATAATTTTTAACGCGAAATAAACGAGACCGAGCATGCGGGAACGAAACGAGGTATAAGAAAGATGAACTACTCCTTCCTTTTCATTCTTACACTCACTCTCTCTAGAACAACAAAATTCGTCCCCTACTCTCTCTCTAACTTCTCTCTACATTTTCTCCCTCAAATCTCAACCATTTCAAGAGATCTTGGTGCCTAAACGTTCGTGTGATCGAGTAGAACAAGAACCCACGAAAAATTCAAGCTTTAGGCCGACATTTCGAGGTAAATCTGGAGTTTTATTTTCGGGAAGTTTTGTAAACCACCACCGATTAACCTACTGTTGTTCTAATCGATCTAAACACTTGGAAACACTGAAACAATCTCGTATAAACAACATGGAAGCCATGGAAACGAACCTGTAACACGAAGAAGCTCGATGATGATGATGATGATGAATAGCTATAGCTGCTGGTTCGTGAAGGGCCGAATGGCCGAACCCCAAAGGGGACGGCCGAACCTAGGCCATCACCGAATCTGTATCTAGCGAACCTCCATAGAGCTGGGAAAGAGGAGCCGAACCTCATGGTGGCCGAACCTCATGGTGGCCGAACCAAGGGGTCGACCGAACCCTAGGTGGTCGAACCTGAGGTGGATGAACCATGGAGCTGCGAACCTACAGTGGCCGAAGCTCCTATCCAGCGAACCTATGCTCTCGCCCAAACCAATAGGTTGCTACGAACCATGGAGGTCACGAACCTGAGATGGGCAAACCTTGGGAGGGTCGAATCATGCACAGCCGAACCCTATGAGTCACGAACCTAGGGTCGAACCTGTGAACTGCCGAACCTTGGCATGGTGCGAACCCTTGGGCTGCTTAACCCACCCATGGGCAGCGAACCTATGCCCCTATCAACGAACCTAGGACTGTCGAACCTAATCTTTTCGAGCTAAGGGAGGGACTACACCAACACACAGAATTTGGAGATAAACGAAGGAACATGGATTCATCTATGTTCATGCATGCATGGAAAATTCTAAGTTGCCACCTTTTCATAATAAGAATAGGTTTTAACTTAAGAATTTATGTAACTTAAATAAGTTATGAAAACAACTTAAGTTGATTTTCTTAAACCTAAATGAAACTCGACAACTCAAGATATGTTGGTTGACTTACACCACCATGCATGCTTGTACCTAGAATTTACTTATGTGTGTATAAGGTCATCACCTTTACAGCATGAATAACTATTATACTTTCATTAAAACCATCATATAGTAGATGATTAAAACTAATAAGTTCTAAATCAATCCTTTTATGATGAAACTAGGAAATTTTGATGCGTAACTTTACAACTTAGGTAATAAACCTAAGTAACTCACGCACCTAATAATTAATGGATAAACGAATATGAAAACTTAATGATGATCACACATAGATACTTACGAATATGAAACATGCGATAAATACAGGTTGTTGAAGTGTCTGTGATTTCACATACGTGAGCGCGCATTCTACAAAAACACTGAATCTAAGGAATTCAGGTGAGTTCTCATAACCTCCTTTTTAAATCATTTTGCTTTTAAACTTGGAGTGGAACATGTATACCAGAATTTTAAATATTATTTTGATAACACATGGGTGACACCTGGATTATCAATATGATATTCTCATTATTGAATTATCATTGATTGTTGATGGATTGACATGGATTATTATAACTCCGTGAGTTATTATTGGTTGAGTTGACTTAGATCCTCCGTAATGATTGAGTTACTATTGTTGAGTTGAATTGGGTCCTCCTCGGTGATTCCCCTGTTGGTTGAGTTGACTACGGTCCTCCGTAGTGCACAGTATTTACACTTATGCTTATTAGGAATATCGTTGGTTGAGTTGACTGCGGTCCTCCACGATGATTCCGCCGTTAATTGAGTTGACTGAGGTCCTCCGCGATAACTTATATTGAGATAATTATGATGAATGATGATTATTGATTTGATATGTGTTTGGTTGATTTTACTTGGATGATTATTTGTGATTACTTGGATTATGTGATTGTTGTGTTTGTGGTTCTACAGAGATGGATTATCTCACATGTTCCCATGTGAATTTTCTCAAACTATAAATTTTAAATGAATGTTTATTAATGTTTTGAAGAATGAAAAACTTATGATTACTCACCAACTACTTTGTAGTTGACACTTGATTTTCTACATGTTTCAGGAAATGAAGATAAGTAAGTAGAGAAGGGTAGCTCTACATCTTTTGGACTCATCATATAGGGTCTTGGACTTAGCTCAATTAACTGGATCATTGAAGATTAGGATTTAGTTAATTTAGCTACATCTTTTGAGTAATCATTGTAATTCAAAACATGACAAACATGATTTTTGTGTAATTACTTTGTTGTGATTAATTGATATGTGATGATACTTTAGATGCCCATGAGCTTGTGAACACTCTACACATCCCTCGTGGCATCCCGACGTTTCCGCCATCGGTCGGGGTGTTACATCGATATCCGGACTTCCACCAGCTATTCCGTCACCGATATGTACACTTGATTTCGTAGCGGTCTAGTTTAGGATTTCCGATTATTACTAGGTGTTTAGGTCAAGTCTAGGTCTAGGATTAGTTATTGTGTCTTTTGCTTAGGTTAGACAACTTTAATTTAGTCTTGTTTTTAGGTACTGACCTTTGGACATCAATCTAGCACCATCACTTTAATTTAAATGCTAAACTTTTCAAAGATTATTTTTTCTAGAGAATGTTTAGTTTCAGTTTGATTAAGTTTTAAAGTCATTTCAACAATCTTCCTTTTATTATCATGATCAAGAGATTCTTTGCTTAAAAGGGTTTTTAATTTTAAAGCATCATTTTCCTCATCTTCTAATTTACTTTTCAAATCATTTATCTTGAAGAAATTTTGAGTTAAAATATGTTAACTTAATTATTTCCTTAACTAAATCTTCATTGTGTTTTTGAAAACTGTTAACCTTATCACTCCATGATAATGAACAAAGAGTTTCAGTTTCTTTAGATGAAGAGTTCCTAGATTATTTTATGAATTAATGATTCAATTGATTTGTCAAAACCATCACCTGATTACTCATATTAGTTTGTTGAATGTTCAGTGCCTTTCATGTTGATGTGAACGCTTCCGTTGATGCTTTCTTCTTAGCTATTTGATCTATTTTTGATTTATGGACCTTTTTTAGCATAATGGACAGGCTTGCTACTTCTGTTATATGAATAGATGATAGATATGAGCTCAATCAAGGATTTTGTTTACACGTAATTGGTTCTCTTGATAGTGGAACAATTATCATTCTAGTGGTAAGACATATAATTAAGCAATTTCTTGTTAACTTCAACGTTTGGCATCTTTATTCCAGCACTACTCATCTTAGTTTTTAAATGAGGAAAACTATTTACATGTATCTCCAAGAACGTCCTTTAATATGATTTAATATATTAAACTTCGGCTTGAGTATGTGGAAATTAATACCATTAGAAATATTGTTCAGGTTGTGAGAAGCTATAGTAATCCAAATCAATAATCAAAAACATAAATATTCGCAAATCTAGAGTGTTCTCAAAAGTGGAGTATTCTCAAAGTTGAAGTATTCTAAAGAGGGATCGAGCATTCTCAAAACTAGTATTCTTGAAGATAATTATATGCAAATCTAAGTATTTGCAAGAATACTATACCCATATTTAAGAATATGTAGAAATTCCTTGAAATCTTGCAAACACTTTCAAAAGTATGGGAAGTCAAATCAAGCCCTTCTAACATTGTCAAAAACAATTTAACATGGCATCTATGACTCTATATTTCAAGGTAAAGATCATTTATGGATTATGTTGCATTAGTGGATCTACCAACATTAGTTTTTACGTTAAAGGCATGCCCTATTATTATAACATTAGCGCGTAGTTCGTCACAAATAATAATAAACACAAAACTCATGTTAGCATCAGAATTGAATAGTGCTAAAGTTGCCACAAAACTCATGCTAGACTATTCTATTGATATCCCCTACATACTCAAAATGATTTTGGTTTGTGTGTAGTCACATGTGTTCGAACTGTGAGAGGTAGTCCTTTCAATAAGATTATCTTTAACTCTTTCACATTATTCCACCAATGTAGGGCTTCATTGATTAAAGAATGGGATGCAAACTTCACAGCCTAATCCAATTGACAATTGTAGAAAGAAATAACAACTTCCATGGAAGAAATCCTGTCGAAGTGGCTCTAACATCTATCTTACATCAATAGGTGAATAATTACATCCTTTGAAGTCCTTGAAATAGCAAGCTCTATCCCTTTTTAGTTGAACCTTGGTTTTCAAATGTGTTGATAATTACCTCCTTTGCTTCTCTTTCTTTGTTAGAACCCTATGGTTTTGCTTTTTCTTATTTGCTCCATTCCTTGCTAGCTTATTTGAACCCTTAGTGAGGATGACATGAATGATGACTTGCATGATTATATATATTTCCTTAGATTATGTCTTCACCACCATTGTTCTTGCTTGAATTCCACCTTATTTTGTTCTTCATGATTTGACTCATTTTCTTCATTATTCTCCGATGTTTCCACAGTTTGCTTCTTAGTGTAGGGTGGTCGAATTGAGCTATCACCTTAAGTGCTTTCTCTCTTTCTCCATACTGTTTTTTGTCTTTTTGAAAAGATGAGATTTATTTTGAGCCAAGCGAAATAGTAGTTTAGGATGTTATAAACACCGAAAATTGTTAACAATGTTGATCAGGTGTAATTAACTATTTATCTTACTTATAGTATATAGGCATTCCCCATCATGAACAACTTATCATTCACACCTTTCTTGTCTGTGATACTTACGCTATGGTTTTATTTAATTCCTATATAGGTAGGATTTTTGTAGCCTCTAGCTTCTAACTATCTTAAAATAAAATTGCATTTATGATAGGTGATGCCTTTGAGGTAAAGACAATGATATTAAGAACCATAAAAGTAATTGAATACATAGGCAACTGTATGTTAGATAGGCACAATTTTCCTGTTAGATTGTTTGTTATTGCTCTAAGTGGATTTGAGATTGTTATGGGGCATCATTTGGCAATTTTCCAACGATGCATAGATAATTTATAAATGGAAGGTGGTTCACCTTAAATTCTATTAGGAGCTCAGTCGACAATAGAACATGCAGCGTTTCTATTGTCATCTCGACGAACAAGGCATAAAGGTTACTGATTCAAGGGTGCAAAGCTTGCTTGGCCTACGTGATCAAAGAAAAAGTTAAGGAAAAATATTTGAATGGTGTGCCTTTGGTGCGTGACTTCCCTGAAGTGTTCCTTGAGGATTTTTCAAGAGTACCTCCTGATAAGGAGATAGAGTTTTGAATTGACTTGTTTCCAAAAGCTCAACCAGTCATCAAAGAACCACATCAACTCGCCCCATTAGAAATACTATAATTAAAGGTCCAACTATAGTACATCCTATACTAGGGGTTTATCAGGCCCAACATCTTGCCATAGGGTGCTTTAGATTTGAAAAAGAAAGATGGAAACATAAACATGTGCTTAGATTATAGAGAGTTTAATAAGTTTACCGTTAAAAATAAATACATGCTACAAGGATCGTGACTTGTTTGATCAGTTACAAGGTGCTAGTTGGTTCTCAAAAATTGACCTTCGGTCAGGTTGCCATCAACTTAAAGTTAAAGAAGGTGACATGCCAAAAATGGAATTTCTTACGGGTTATGGACATTACATATTCCTATAATGTCATTTGGACTAACGAATGCCCCAACATCATATATGGATTTGACTAATAAGGCATGTCAGCCTATGTTGGATACATTAGTGATTGTGTTCCTTGTTGATATATTGGTGTATTTCAATAACGAAGATGATCAAGAAGTACTAGAGATGTTAAAGAAATCAGAGTTGTATGTGACATTCTCAAAATGCATGTTTTGGTTCTAAGAAGTGCAATTCTTGGGCCATGTGTACACACAGACGAAATAATGTAAGACCCATCAAAAAATTGAAGCAATCACACTGTGGAAGCCTCCAAAGACACCCACTGAGATTCCCAGTTTCGTTCATTCAATACTTCTCTAAAATAACATCACCATTCACCAAGCTAACCAAAACGAACGTAAATTTTGACTAGGAGTCTACTAAAGATCAAACATTTTTAATGACCGTGGGAACCCACTTACAGGATAGACCGCTGGTCCCCAATACCTGACTAACCATAAGGAACATGTAAAGCACTATCGCAATCAACCTGGTTGGTGGCCTCTAAGGAAAATTTCCCTAAGTGGGAAGTGAAACTGAGACCGATAGGTTGACTCTCCTCCACTTTTACCATTACACTACTTCCTTAGAGAGATCAACCATTTTAGGAACTTAAAAAGATGTTAACCCAAGCTTTGATCTAAACCTTTCCAGACAGAAATGAGGACTTGGTGATGTATTGAAATGCCTCCTTACAAGGTTTTGGTTACATACATATGAAAAGAGGGAAGGTGATAACATATGCTTCATATTAGTTAAGGATCATGAGGCTAGTTACTAGGGTTGTCCACTAGCCAAACCAAACTAAGCAAAGGTATGCTCGTTCTAGACTCGTTTAAAATCTTGGCATCTCAGCTTGGTTCGGATTTGCAAAATTGAGAAAAATGTTGTGCTTGTTGCTTGCGTCATTTTAGAACCGAGCGGCTCGGCTTGGTTCAGTTTGGATCAGTTACAAAATAAAATTTAAGGAAAATTTAAAGTATTATATGAATTTAAAACTCAATAATCAAAAAACAATAAGTTTAATCCCATACAAATCCAAAACAAAAATTAAGTTCATAAATTATAAATTGTCATAATACAAAATATTAAAGAGTTTTCGATGTTTGGATAGTAACATGTTAGCATTAACAAAAATAGAACTTGTTAAAACAACTAAATCGAGTTCAAACCCTACAAAAAAACATTTAATATCAATAAGTTGTTAAAACTAACATTTTAAGCTACAAACGGAATCGTGCTTTCACTAAATTGAAAAACGAAACATTTCATAACGTTTACTTTAGTTTGTGTCCATGTGAGTTATGTCACTATTGTCTAAGAAATGAGAATGAGGATGTTGATTTTGTGAATTGGCATTTGATAAATATAAAAATAGAAAAACTATATTACTTTCACGCACGCACGCACACGCACACACATATATATTAATATTTGTATATATATTTTGGTTATACTTAAACGAGTCAAAACAAGCGAACCAAACGACGAGTCAAACGAGCGAACGATGAGTGAGCTTGCCTTGGCACATGCTTGGTTCATTTAGAAACCGAACCAAGCGTGCTCGACTCGTTTAAAACCAATCAAAATTCGAATGATATTTTTTCGAGTTTTTCTGAGTAAGCGTCGTGTGACGAGCATTTTGGATAGCCCTACTAATTGCCCTACTTATCAACTTTAATTTGTGGTAGTAATGTTAGCCCTCAACATCTAGAGGCATTATTTATATCATGCAAAGTAAACTGTCTACGCATACTACAAGAGCTTCAATTATTTTTTTGAACAGAAGGTTCTCAATACGAGGCAAAGGATATGATTAGAGTTATCAATGGATCTTAATGTGTTTGGCTAATTCCTTAAGTTAAAAGGAGGTGCATTCACCCATTTAGGTGAAAGTGTATAGTCTTGTGGTAACACCAAACTTTTTGGTTCAACTAAAGTGAGCTCAAAAAGATGGTCTAAAGACATATAACATCCAAATTTGAAAGAGTGTTTGGTCAAGTCAAGAATCTAAAGACAACAATATGTGAATGAATATGAGTTTATGTCGAATGTGGGTGCCTCGAAACAGTGACATTCGAACAAGAATCTTGGATGAGGCACACAACGCATATTACTTAGTTCATCTTGGTGCTACCAAGATGTATCAAGATTTAGTTAAGACTATTGATGTCTATGAATGAAGTTCAATGCTATGAGATGTGTCACCAACCTACTTCATACAACTAAACAACATGATAGCATCTGGGTGTAACATCCCCATGACAGAAATCCGTACCAAGATATTGTCCGCTTTACCCCATCAGGTTCATGTTTTTTTTCTCAAATGACGAATTCATGTAAAACGCGTCTTGATAGATAAGGTTTCCACCCCCATATAAGAAGGCTTGTGTTCACCTACTCCACCGATGTGGGATCATCACAATCCACACCCTTAGGGAACCGTACGTCCTCGCTGGCAGATCAGTCCGGTCCCTGGCTTTGATACCATTTGTAACATCCCCAGGACAGAAAGCCGTACCAACATATTGTCCGCTTTACCCCACCGGGTTCACGGTTTTGTTCTCACATGACGAAGTCATGTAAAATGAATCTTGATAGAGTAGGTTTCCACCCCCATATAAGAAGGCTTGTGTTCTCCTACTCCACTGATGTGGGATCATCACACTGGGTGGTTGTGGATCAGTTGACCAAAAGTGTCCACCTATATTCGTTCAAGCAATTGTCTGAATTATTCTTCAAAGAAATTGTAATGACCTATTTCAAGATTAAATATATTTTAATTGATCGAGATGTTCAAGTTAAATTTTCTTTAACTTTGTTATTAGTAAAAGGGCTAACTTGATAAGATTAGTAGAAAACTACTTAATAAAATAGAAAGAACTAAAAGTAGAGAGGTTAAATTGACATTAGTTGAAACCTAAATGATAGGGATGAAAATAAGACTAGAATTTTAATTTGGTCAGAATTATAATGTTTTTATGTGTGTGTCGAAAAAAACAAGGCAACAAGAAAAAAGAAGAAAGATCCATAAATTATCAAGTTATTGCAAGATTTCAATTGAATTTCGAGATTAGGGACATAAGTCAACATCCTTTGATGCATCTAACAACTTGGTAAGAAATTTCTTAAGTGTTTGAATAAATTTTCGTGGTATGTGTACATTCTATATTTGGTATGGAAGTAATTTTGGGTATGGGTTGTAATGTGGTGTAAAAACCATGAGCTTTCATGTAATCCCGTCACAACAACTTGAAATTACCTAGTTTGATATTGGATGATGAGGTATGTTGGTTAATTAGAGGAATTTAGGTGATTACATCAAGTTTTAAAAGGAATATGAACACTAAATGCTTGAATAAAAAGGTAGCTAAGTGCATATTAAAACTATTTTGATTGCTGCAGTGTTTTAGAAAAATCAACTAATAATTGGTTTGGGGCATATAATATGTTACTGGAAAGCTTATTGAGTCTACTTTTTAGATATTTTAAGAATGAGAAAATATAGAGATTAAGTACACGAAAACTGTGGTTGTAAACAACTTAATAGATTTTGTGATGCGAGCGGTCAGTATACTAAAAACAAGACTAAATTAAGCTATTTAACCTAAGCTAAAGACTCAAAATCTAATCCTAGACCTATACTTAACCTAAACACCCAGTAATAATCGGAAAACCTAAACTAGACCGCTCCTAAGGCAAGTGTACCTGTCGGTGGCAGAATAGCTGATGGAAGTCCGGATATCGAACCAATGGACACTAGTATAACAAACTAATACCTAAACTGTGAACTAACTAAGGTAAAAGAAAAGGGGGGGGGGGAGGTTTGGTGCAACTGATAACCTAATCCGACTGATCTGATTGAAACACTCTAAACTAACAACTACACTAAAACAACAATACTAAAACTGATAATGAAACTGGAATCTAACTGCAGTGAGGAAAACTGGTGTATCTAGGCTGGGAATCAAAAGTGTGACAGATGCTGATCTGGACTGATCTATTAAGGATGAAGACTAGGATCTTAATGAACAGACTAAGAAATACCTAAAGGGGACCCAGATCAGATACCAGGCAACTCCAATAGGAATCCTAAGGCTGTAATATCTGCACTAGTCAATCGGGTATCCTTCCGGATTCCCCGACATGCAATGGTACTCTAACGGATGGATCACCTCCCGGATTTCTCCACCCGTTTGTATCCTAAGACACTAGAGAGCCATAAAGTTGACAACTTTGACATGGATTAACACTAACACTAAGTAGATCTAAGACAACGCCCTCCCGGGTCGTTTAACTCAAAAATCCTAAGTGTAAGAGACCAACCATCTAACCTATCACCTTCCGGATTTCTAGGTTAGGTTACACATGAAAATAACTATACTTAGTGAAGTCTAATCCTATGGAATGTGATCAACAACCCATAAACTAACCTAAAACACAAAGTAGTAGGCCTAACATGCATCTATGTGTGGAAAGACCTTCCTAAACACATGTGGATCAAACATACACCAACTATAATCATTCAACATCTGTAAAAACCATCAAAGTTTCAATCTTTACAACTGATTACAAAGCATATATCATCATCAAGCATAAATCAAGTCCAAAATCATCAAAGTTCACAACTTTATCATCCCAAACCTAGATACAACCATAGATCTAGCCACAAATCATACTAACAGTAGCTAAACAAGTCTGAATCAGTTCTAAAAACATCAAAGATCAAAGCTTTAAACTAAGAACATGTAAAAAAAAGGAAAATACTCAAAGACAAGCTCCTTCTTCACTTCTACAAACCCTAATCAAGCTCTTCCTTCCATGGTTAAGCTCCAGCAGCCTCCTAGCTCGATTAGGGTTCCAAAGACGCAGAAAAAGGTCGTCCAAATGGCTGGAATGCGATGAATTTATAGAGGGCTTGAAATTAGGGTTTTAGGGCTCAACAACCATCTGGGGCGCAACGCCTGACGTGGCTGCACATAGCCAGGCGTTGCGCGCGGATAAAAGGGATGATTGGCGGCTGATGACTCTGCGCGTAACGCCTAGATTGGGTGCACGCGATAGGCGTACCGCCTAGGTCATATTTCCTTGATTTTCTTCGCGTAATCATCCGATCTTGATTCCGACGCCCGTTTGCCTTCATTTCCGCTCCTCCGGGACACATTCCTGCACAAAAACACTAAAATGTAAAAAGGAACTAGAATCGACTCAAAATATAAACAAAACAAACGAAAACCGACTCGAATATGTACGAAAGCGGATGTGTTAAAGTAACACATCATTTTGTAAAAACTGAATTTTTGGTTAATTGATGAATCTCTCCTATTCTTTGAAAAATCATATAAAATCATACAAAAATCTGGAGATGATGTACCTTATATGGTTGGAAAGATCTTTGAGTCTATTATACTCCATATTGAATATCAACGGCATAATAAAATCGTAAATTGGTCAAATTGGACAATTACAACAACTCAGAAAGTTGTTGCACCAAATTTAGACTTTTCTAAAAAGTGAGAAAATGATAAATTGAGTTGATATGGTTTTGCACAAGAATGGATGGCTCCAGTATATTATGGACAATTACTTGAGTGTGTTATAAGTATCAAAGATGCTTGAATAATGGGTAGGACATATATTTACACTAACGGGTCGAAAAAGAGAATTTGGAACAAACATGTAGAAAAGAGGATCCTTGTGTTATTATGTTTTATGATTGAAATTGGAATTGCTAAATAGGATATGTTCCATATTATTTGTATAGGAAATTAAATTGAGAGTGAAATTAATATAGCAGAGAAGGAGTTACATGGAGCTTTCCTGCGGGCAAAGGTGAGTCACTTACTCACTAAATATGCAACCATAAGTCATATTAGTGTTGGTATGTTGATGTTGAATATTTGACTACTTGATTGATATTTTTTAGTACTTCGTGAATGTTATGTGTTAGTGGCATAAAAGTCAATGTATGTAGAAATTGCATTGCTTGTTAGAATATGGAGATTTGGTTTTTGGTGTTAAAATATGCTAATTTTTTATTATGTATGTGGAATATGAATTGTTATGAAGCATTGGTTTTTAAATTG
This sequence comes from Mikania micrantha, assembly GCA_009363875.1. Taxonomy (NCBI): domain Eukaryota; kingdom Viridiplantae; phylum Streptophyta; class Magnoliopsida; order Asterales; family Asteraceae; genus Mikania; species Mikania micrantha. Next base: position 29,800 of record SZYD01000770.1, on the reverse strand, counting down.
ACAATGTATGAGAACTAAAGGAACCAATTTTAGCCACAAGTTTAAAGGGTAAAATAGTAACTTCCACTACTTTAAAGAAAAAATACTTTTATACCCCTTGTATCATGAGGTAATAAATATGGTTCCTTTGGTTCTTTACAATTTGTTGGTTCTTAATATAATGAATCCCTATATATATATAGTTGGGTTTGGCTAAAAGGAACAAAAATTGTAAAAAGTCTAAAAAGGATCTTTAAACGCTCATAACCGGCTCATACGAACTCCGATTTAACCCATTCAAAGGGCGTTAGAACCGTCTCATCAAACTCTACGTTATTAGATTTTAGTATTAGATTATAGGGTTTAGCTTTTTAGCCTTAGGGTTTAGCTTTCAGGGTATTATTTTAGGGTTTAGGCTTTTGGGGTGGAGGTGGAGGTGGGGGATTTAGGTTTTTGGAGAGTGGGTGTGTGGAGGTGGGGTTAGGTTTTTGGGGTGAGGGGTGGGTGATGGTGGATGGGGAGGGTTTAGGCTTTTAGGGTAGGGTTAGGGGGGGTGGTTAGATTGTGTTCAACAGGACGTTCTAAGTCAACTTGAACGAGGTAAATTGGATTTCGTGTGAGCGAGTTATGAAGGATTTACAAATCCTTTTTAGGTTTTTTTTTAGTTTTTAGCCTATTAAAATATCCCTCCCCTGTGTGTGTGTGTGTATATATATAGTGGCAATTGGATTGTTTGAATTGGATTTTGACTAGTTTGTATGAGTCTTGTTGTGATTGTTATGTTATTATTACATAACTTGATTTGGTGTCATTATGTGTTATGGAACAATTGACGCAGGAAATTGATAGTGATTCACTTTCTTGTGGAAGTAAATGTAACACCATGAATTGAGTCATTTGATGCTTGTCACACCCCCAATTCCCACGTGCGGTATCAGTCCACATGGGTGTGACGTGGCCAGGATCACATCTCATGATCATAAAGAACGACTCTAAATGAGTTACATAACATACAATTTTGTAAATCAACCCAAGTTTCATAGATTTAACAGCGGAAAATGTTTAAATGTTAAGCAGCGGGAAGTACAAGTGTTGCAATGGAAAAGTACATTGTAACATACGAAATATGTTTTAAGTTGGTAAAACCAAACAAATGAAATAAAAGCCTAGGATTAGAGTCTATATGCATGCAGACTCTCTTGTGCGTCTCCACGTGCATCCTAGCTCGTGCTGTTCAGTTGCCTGAGAATATATACTAAAATGTGTCAACATAAAGTTGGTGAGTTCACATGTTTAAGTATTTGAAAGCAGTAAAACAAATATGTACTGGTATGTTAAAATGTTTTGTTGGATCTATGATCCGAGGTGTGTCAGTTCATCTTTACCAAAACTCGACTGCTTCCTTTGCCTCCATGGTCATCACGGAACCCAAATCAGATTCGATATTACACTCGTTATGACCTCCAGTCAACATTGGTGCCGAGTGGGGCTAGTCAGACCCAGTATTACTACGTAATAACGACTCGTTTGTTACACAACTAACGGTAAGAATAATGAGGACTTGTGGCGATAATATTTGCACACGAAAAGTTGTTTTACAGCATACCAGTCATATATCTAAAATAGTTGCATTGTATTCTCACCCCAAAGTTTAGTAAAAACAGTTAAAGAGTAAAAGTGGGGCCGTAAACTCACCTGAGTTTTCGTAGAGTGCGTTCTTACAAGAACAGAATAGTGCGCCTCTTTCAGCGGTTACCTATATCACATAGGTGTTATAAGTTTGTGTGGGTCTCACAGGACCGTATTCGTGTTCAAACAACTCCAAGTTGTTATGTGGGTCGTGTTGACCGTGTTGGTCGTGTTGACCGTGTTTGTCCTAACGACCCGTTGGTGATGTGTTTAGTTCAAGTGATCTTGTAACGTGCGATTTGTGTCGTGTGATGTGTGTGAGCATCAAAATTGCATCCGTGGGATAACTTACTACTTATAGTAAATTTCTTTTATAGTAAAGTTTCCATATTAAGCAAGTCATGCAAGTTCTCACGTTACGTTTGTTCTAGCATGCTTGGTTTACCTATATGAACATTTTATCACATAGCACATAGTCACACTTAGTCAATTAATCACGTTTCTCGTTTCATGATTCTAACATACTTATTAATCTTACGTGATCATGTTAACACATAGTATGTTGTCCCATGTGATCAATAAACACGTAGCTTGTTTTTAGCCATTAAAGTTTCCTAAAAGGAAAGTTTCTAAATCTACTATTTCTTGTTTTTAGCTTGTTTAAAGGCATTTTATAAAAGAATATATCGAAAAATGGCTTCACAACCGAGATCAACTTCTTCATTGCCTACTATTTCTGCTACTACTACTAATGTATCCTCGCAGATTCCTGTTTTCACCAAGAAGAACGACAATGTTGGAAAGAAGACCACTTTTGTTGCTGATACTGTTACATCTACAAAGACTACCACTTCTACTCCTGTACTTATCTCTAATAATGATATTCTGAATATGTTTCAATAGGTACAGCAGCAAATGATGGCTCAACAGCGAATGAATCAAAGACTTCTCAGGGAAATGGAGAACCTGAAGGCTGAAAAGAACAAACAGCCAAAGGCCACCACTCCGATAGTCCCTAGGATCCTTGATTTTGGAACATCGGGGATGACCGGAAACCACTCTGGAGACTTTAACCCTATGCAGACCAGTATCGGAACTTCTTCAGGATCCCTAGATCTGGGGATATCTCGGGATAATATCCTTATCCCTAGAACATCACTCCCAACACCATTTACCGGTAACACTTATAATTATTCTCCATCCGAAACTACTAACCTTGGTCCTTCGCATGAACCAGGAATATCTCCTCAAGTGGCTAAGGAGATCCAGAAACTTCGGGATATGATCTCAAGTGTACCAGGGATAGTCAAGCCCATCCCGGAAGTACCTGCAATCACCCACAGGATATCCAGATTCGCTCCACCAATATGTGATGCCGAAATCCCAAAAAGATTCCAAACTCCCACCATGAAACTATACGATGGAACTACTGATCCAGAAGAACATGTAGCCCAGTATAGAGAAAGAATGGAGACAAATCCTATTCCTCCACATCTGAAAGAAGCTTGCTTGTGCAACAGATTTGGCTCAACATTGACAGGAGCGGCCCTAAAATGGCTACTCAGCATTCCTCCTTATTCAATTACATCATTTGCCCATTTGATTAACCTGTTTAATAATCAGTTTTCGTGTAGCAGGACCTTTAAAAGACTGACTAGTGATCTTTACAGGATAACACAAGGATCAGACGAAACTCTAAGGAGCTATGTCAAAAAGTTTGGCAGAGAATCCTTAGATATCCCTAATCTTGATATCACCACTGCAGTTCAAGCCTTCAAGATGGGATTACAGAAAAACTCACCTTTTTATGATGACTTAGTTATGAATCCTTGCAGGAATATGGATGAGGTGCGGAATCGAGCATTGAGATTCATAAGGTTGGAAGATGATAAAGAGATCCAGAAGAGGATTACCACAACTCCTCCCAGTGATCAAGGCAAAAGAAAGTTCGATTCACCCACCAACAAGTCATTCAAATCCAAGCCATACTACAAGTCTGACAATCACAAAGTCAACTCTATAGACGATGATGAGGATGATGAGGATTACCCCAGGATATCTGAATATTGTTTTTCTGTAGATATCCCTGAACTAATGTGTGCCATGCAGGATTTAGGTGAAAAGGCTAGATGGCCCCCTAAGGACAAAAAGTTCGCCGCAAAGGACAAGTCTAAATGGTGTGCATTTCACGAAGACTTTGGACATGTAACCGAATATTGCATTGCCTTGAGAAAAGAAATAAGCTATTTAATTAGCAAAGGCCATCTCAAGGAACTACTTGGCAGAAATAAAGAAAGGAGACAGGATCCTGATGAATTCCCAAAGAGAGCTGCATCCCCACCTAAGGATGCTAAGGTAATAAACTTTATCTCTGGAGGATCTGACATATGTGGTACTTCTTATTTTGCAGTCAGAAGACATGCTAAGGAAGCTAAGATGGAGAATGGAGAAAGACCCACAAAGACTTCAACAATAACTAAGGATACTGTGATATCCTTCGAAGAACAAGATCGAGAAAACATCATAGATCCCCACCATGATGGGTTAGTAATCACTTTGTATGTTGCTAATCATTATGTGCGCAGGATACTCATTGATGGAGGCAGTTCAGTAAACATCATCCAATTAGAGACACTCAAGAGGATGAATATCCCTGAATCTGAAATAACCACCAAGTCTTTGGTACTAGTCGGATTCAGCGGAGAAGCTAAAGCTACCATCGGTGAAATTAAATTACCAGTATACATCGAAGGGGTAAACTCTATGCAACGTTTTTGTATTATAGATTCTTTATCTTGCTATAATATCATATTAGGAAGACCTTGGATACACGATATGAAGACAGTCCCTTCAACATATCACCAGTGCGTCAAATTACCTACACCATGGGAGTTGTGAAGATCGATAGCGACCAGCAAGAAGCTAAGGAATGTTACTCTTCTTCGATGAAGGCGACGACGAAGCCACAATCGACATAGCAATCAAAGAGTAACCTTGGGGATAATCAGGAATCTCAGGAAAAGGAAGTAAAAGAAGTACTACTTAATCCTGAGGATCCCGAAACAAAGGTTCTCATAGGAACCAATATCCCTGAGGATATTGAGATAAAATTGATTTCCTTCCTAAAATCAAGAATTTCTACCTTCGCTTGGAGACACGAGGATATGACAGGGATATCCTCAGACGTAATCACACATAAGTTAGGGATAGATAGAAGCTTCAAACCTATCCACCAAAAAGGAGAAAATTTGTTCCCGAAAGGAATATAATCATCCAAGAAGAAGTAGAGAAACTTCTTAAAGTAAAGATGATTAGGGAAGTAAAATTTCCAAGATCGCTAGCCAATGTAGTCGTGGTTCAAAAGAAGAATGGAAAGTGGAGAGTTTGTGTAGATTACACAGATCTAAACAAAGCTTGTCCAAAAGACCCTTTTCATTACCACACATAGACTCAATGGTGGATGCTACAGCAGGCCATGAAATGCTGACCTTCATGGATGCATCGGCGGGATTCCAGCAAATCCAAATGGAGCCTTCGGACCAAGAAGATACTGCTTTCATGACCCCAACAGGGATATATTGCTATACAGCAATGCCCTTTGGCTTGAAAAACGCGGGAGCTACTTATCAAAGGCTTGTCAATATGATGTTTAAGGATAAGCTGGGGGACACAATGGAGGTGTACATCGATGATATGGTAGTCAAATCAAAGATTACCAAAGATCATCTTCGGGATCTCCAAGAATCTTTCGATATCCTGGATCGATACAATATGAAACTTAACCCTTCTAAGTGTCATTTTGGAGTGAGATCAGGAAAATTCTTGGGATATATGGTCACTAAAAGAGGAATAGAGGCCAGCCCAGAACAAATCCAAGCTATCCTAAACCTCAAATCCCCAACAAATGTAAAAGAAGTACAAAGGTTAACAGGAAGAATAGCTGCTCTTAATAGATTCATCTCAAGATCTTCTAAAAAGTTCAAAGGATTCTATGATATCCTTAAAAAAGAATAAGAAGTTTCAATGGGATGAAGAGCACGAGAAGGCATTACAGGATTTGAAAGAATACTTATCCTCAGCGCCATTACTTATGAAGCCAGAAGATGGTGAACCACTATCACTATACTTAGCAGTATCCCGAACTACTATAAGTGCAGTGCTAGTCAAAGATTATCAAGGATCACAACATCCAGTATACTATGTAAGCAAAAGCTTGTTAGATGCAGAAACCAGGTATTCCCACCTAGAAAAGCTAATTTTAGCTTTGATTATGGCATCAACAAAACTTAGGCACTATTTTGAGACACATAGAATACACGTTAAAGCGAATTATCCGGTTAAGTCAGTGTTGAGAAAACCTGAGTTATCAGGAAGAATGGCTGCCTATCAGCAAAAGATAGCTAAATCCTACAAAAAGAATATAAGGATCAGAAGATTCCAAGTAGGTGACTTGGTTTTAAGAAAAGCATTCCAGAATACCACAAATCCAATGGACGGGAAACTTGCCCCAAAATGGGAAGGACCTTATAAAATTGACTCCGAAGCTGGAAAGGGGGCATATAGATTAATTACTATGGATGGTGAAACTATTCCGAGGGCATGGAATGCTATTCATTTAAAAACATACTTTATATGACTTTCACTGAAATCTTTACTATAAATTTACATAATTGTCTTTCAATATTCCTGTATATCCTTACTGTCATATCCTGATATATATATTCTCAATTTATCTCGACACTAACTCAAGCATCGGAGAGGCTTAGGGATCCCTAATGCCTACCTTTGCAAAACTATTTTATGTTTTTGCAGGAATAGCTGGAGAAAATACGAGGCTTTATGTCTCAGCCCAAGTTTTGACCTGAAATCAAAACTTGATGAAGACCCCGCACTGACTTTATGTCTAGCTGCAAAGTTTTGACCTGAAATCAAAACTCAAGAGACCTTTGAAGACTAAGGGTTCATACCCTCGCCACTAGCGCACGTATATCCTGCTATAATCCAAGATAATGGGACCAGTACACGCATAAGTGGCTGACAATTTCATTATCGAAGGTTATAACTATGGATCCTTCGTAATATCCCGGTATAGTTGGAGATTTTGGGACCAGTACACGTTGAGTGGCTGACAATCTCATTTTCAAAGACTATAAACCAGGGATCCACCGAATTCCGGCCTAGGCGCCAGTATCCCGGCCTTAGTCGCCAGCATTCCGGCCTTAGTCGCCAGTATCTCTCGGCCTTGTCGCCAGTATTTTCGGCCTTAGTCGCCAGTATAATCGGCCTTGTCGCCAGTATTCCGGCCATAGTCGCCAGTATTTTCGGCCTTGTCGCCAATATAATCGGCCTTGTCGCCAGTATTTTCAGCCTTGTCGCCAGTCTAACCGGCCTTAGTCGCCAGTATATTGGGTTTATCCCAATCTTTCTTGTTTGTTAAATATGTGCAGGAATTAACATTCAAGAATATTTAAAGATATAGCATCCGCTTACAACATATCCAAGGATATTGAGGTATGTAACTGTTATATTATTTTAACAGGGATAAAGGATGACTTCAGAAATAATTCTACTATTTCAAGGAGTTGGTATTTATTTCTTGATCTTTCAAATATTCTATAAGAGTCTTTATTTCCGATCAGGAATATGCTATTATGCAATTAGATAATATGTCTGATACATATTTATACTTAGGAATATTTAATCATTTAACAAAATCTTATATGATTAATATACTTAATGTCTAAATTATTTATAATCACCACTATAACTAAAATCCTGATCAAATTAGACCAAATATAGCTTAAACTTTTTCTAGTTATTTCTAGTTATAACTGAAAAATAATTAGAATTGAAGGATACCTACTGAAAGGAAATATTCTGAAACTCTTCAAAATATATGTATTTAACGTATTGATATGTTCCTATTCAAACAGTAAGTAACACTAATCTTTATGAAAATTATTAAAGAATCTAACATCTTATATAAGTTAGGAAGTATTCGAAATATTATTGAGAATATTTTGAAATATTCAAGGATATCTTAAAAGCAACAACGACATTCGAAAATATGAAATTTTGAATCCTAAGAAGTAGCAAGACATGTTCTCACAAAGATTGAGTCTGAAAATTTTTTCAGCTATATGTGTTAAGAACAGCTTACAAAATTCTGGGGGCAATTGTTGTGGGTCAATTTTTATGCTTTGAGATTCGGGATATCCGAGGATAATCCGGAATATGGGATTCTTAAATATTCTCAAATATCCTGAATACCAATGTTACTAATCGATCTCTTCTTTGTATAGCTTGGGATAGTCTTGCAGGATATTTATTATGGACTTGATTTTAGCTTAAAAGTCGGGATACAGTCAAAAGAAACATGGGAACATGCTAAATTATGGAAACAAGTGGAGAACAAGTTATCAACGGTCATGTTGACTAAATTGGACCTAAAGACTCGGGATTCACTTAAATAGAATGGTTAAATATGGTAAATGGACGTGGTAGCTGTCACATGGCCATTATTCCGAGATTCTCGCCGGGATATTCGGGAATTTAGTTAATTCAGCTGTTACAACATGTTGTATATAAACAAACGGCTGGTGATCGATTAGGGACGCGTTTTTCATCATCTTTTCTTCATTTTCTCTCAAACACACACAAATTCAAGCAATTGTAACACTTAGTATCGATCATCCAAGCTCAAACACTTGTATTTTCATCGGTTTGTTGATAATAAACTAGGCAGAGTGACGATTGTCACCTCCCGAGGTTTTTATGCCTGCAATCCTAAGGGATTAAGGGCTTTTCCTCGTATAAATCTCGTGTGTATTGCTATTTTTTCTGTTTGATATATTCAAATATCCCCAGGGATATTCAGGAATATCCTGAACGTATATTCGATATATTCAACATATTTGCTTGTTAAGCACAATACCCCACTTTTCTAATTCGGTTTTGTTAAAAGTTAAGCTTATTAATTTTTACCCGAAACAATAATTTTTTGTATTATTTTATTATTTTAATAACATGTTATTTGATTTAAAAATAGAAATAAATAAAGTATATTTCTGTATATTTATATAATTTCCATAATATAACTAAAATTTATTTTATATTTTTCAAAACTTTAATATAATTTTAATATATTTTTAAACCGTTTTAAAGTAAGTTTTTGGATATAAAAAGTAATGTTTTATAACTTTAAAAAATTGATTTTAAAGAATTATAATTTTTGAACTCAAAACATATATTTTAAAATCTATATACTTGTTTTTGGAAATTATACAAACCTTTTTGATAAATTTTGGCTAATTATAAACTATTTATATCCTTCAAATATCTAAATAAATATAATCTTTTTGAGAAAATTTTCTTATTTTTCTAGAATGTTTAAAAATAAATTTTAAGATTTATAGAATTTTATTATGAATATTATAAAATTTTAGATTATTAAAAAGGTTGAAAATATAGTAAAGTTTTAGAAGAACCCTAACTATATGATTGATCTAATTCGATCATTAAGCAGCTCTTGAGGCCCTAGAAAACAGGGTTGTTGTTCTACATTAAAAAACAAGTAGAATGGTGTGAATGTTTACCTATTATGATATCAAATTGCTAGGGATTGTATATGAAAAACTAATGTTGAGTCTTTATATAAACATATTAGTATACACCTATATAAAACTCAATTCATTTATTAGATTGTTTGTTTACATAGTCTGTGTGGTTGTTTATGTTTACGTTTTGCTTATGACCTTTGCCTATACCACAACGTGTGTAATATATATAAATACACACATATACTAAGTTAATATCTCATATATTACATGAATTGTGTAAAGAATATATATTATATAGTAACTAACAAAAATTTAGGGTTTATAAAACAAATTTTCAGATAAAATATGATTGAATTTACATGTATATATACATATTTTAAATAACAAAACAATAATATCATTTTTTAACTTTTTTTTTAAAAAAATATATTTTAACATTTCATTTTAAAAACCGTTTTAAAAAAACATCATTTTTATATAGAAATTTTGTTGTTTAAACTTATGGTTATTGGTTTTTTTATAAAAAAATGTTTTTACACACACACACACACATTTTTATAAAAAAATGTTTTTATAAAAATAGTGTATCAACAAGTTTGCTTATGTGTACATTTTCATCTTTTGTACACAATGACCTAAGTAAATGTGAAGAATGTATCTAACCATTCTCACGCTACTAATGCACTAGTTTGTTTGACTCTAGAATTAAACATGTTGAATATAACATGTTTAACATCCCTAAAATTACAAAAAATAGAAGGATGAAGTGTTAGAGAAACTCACAATATTGCTTTAGCTCATCCAATAGTGATAGAGTTTGTGAAGTAAAAAGTCACACCTCACCTTAAGTTTGTATAAGTATGAAAGTAGACTTAATATTTCCTAAATTTCAAGCATTGAATTTTACTCTAAGAATTCTATGGTTCGTCTAATGATAAGACATTTGGAATTGAAAGAATTATAGTCTTAATTTGAATAATAGTTTGAAAATATTTATTTAATAATTAAAAAGTATTTTACAACTTTTCTAAAAAAAATACTAGAATATTAATGTAAAATATACTATATTTATTTATTTATTTAAATTTAATTTTTTTATTGTTTCAAAAACTAGAATTAATAATATTTTATTAGGTTTATGTGTAAACTAATGGTTAATAATATTTATTTTGTAATTTTAAAAACAATATGTTAAGAAATTTATAAATAAATATTTTGAATAATGATATAAAATTATTCCATATTTATTTATATAAAACATGAATTATCTAAGTATTTGGCATTAATCAAAATTGTGAGTTTTATTTAAATAAAATAATTTAATTAAATAAAAATTAGTTTCTAATATATATATATATATATATATATATATATATATATATATATAGGGTAGGGTTATTTTGAAAACTCATTCTCAATAAGAAAACCATGAAAACCACGTAAAAATCATGTAAAAAAATTGTTTTTTTTTTGAATTTTTTACAGGTTTGTAACGGCATAGTGTTACGTATGTTTTACGTGGGTTTATAATTTTTTTTTTTAAAAATATTTTCTCGGCGCTATTTTTAATTTCTTTTTTATAAAAATGTGCCAAATAATGTTACAAACCTGTAAAAAAAATTCAAAAAAAAAAGGTTTTTTAACTTGATTTTTACATGGTTTCATGGTTTTCTCATTGAGAATGTGTTTTTATTTTATCTTTCTCCTACATATATATATATATATATACACATAAATTTGTATTTTTAAAATGATATTTTTTTTGAATATTTACACGATTCATATAATTTTTTTTGTATTATTTTATTATTTTAATAACATATTATTTGATTTAAAAATAGAAATAAATAAAGTATATTTCTGTATATTTATATAATTTCCATAATATAATTAAAATTTATTTTATATTTTTCAAAACTTTAATATAATTTTAATATATTTTTAAACCGTTTTAAAGTAAGTTTTTGGATATAAAAAGTAATGTTTTATAACTTTAAAAAATTGATTTTAAAGAATTATAATTTTTGATCTCAAAACATATATTTTAAAATCTATATACTTGTTTTTGGAAATTATACAAACCTTTTTGATAAATTTTGGCTAATTATAAACTATTTATATCCTTCAAATATCTAAATAAATACAATCTTTTTGAGAAATTTTACTAATTTTTTTAGAATGTTTAAAGTTAAATTTTAAGATTTGTAGAATTTTTTATGAATATTATAAAACTTTAGATTATTAAAAAGGTTGAAAATATATTAAAGTTTTAGAAGAACTCTAACCAAATGATTGATCTAATTCGATCATTAAGCCCCTTGAAAACAGGGTTGTTGTTCTACATTAAAAACAAGTAGAATGGTGTGAATGTTTACCTATTATGATATCAAATTGCTAGGGATTGTATATGAAAAACTAATGTTGAGTCTTTATATAACATATTAGTATACACCTTTATAAAACTCAATTAATTTATTAGATTGTTGTTTACATAGTCTGTCTGGATGTTTATGTTTACGTTTTGCTTATGACCATTGTGTGTAATATATATAAATACACACACATATACTAAGTTAATATCTCATGTATTACATGAATTGTGTAAAGAATATATTATATAGTAACTAACAAAAATTTAGGATTTATAAAACGATTTTTCAGATAAAATATGATTGAATTTACGTGTGTATATACATATTTTAAATAACAAAACAATAATATCATTTTTTAACTTTTGTTTTTTAAAAAAGAATTATATTTTAACATTTCATTTTAAAAACTGTTTTAAAAAACATCATTTTTATATAGAAATTTTGTTGTTTAAAATTCTGGTTATTGGTTTTTTTAGAAAAAAATAGTTTTTACACACACACACACATATATATTTCAATATCTATTTTCTAATAAAAAGATATGATTTTTAATTTATTAAAAATTTATTATTAATATGAAAATTATAACTAACATCATTAGTTATTAACATTTAATTACATATTTAATATGAAAAAGAATATATTATTATTTAACATGAAAGAGAATATATCATTATTTAGTAAGAAAAAAATCAGACAACATAGTAAGAATCAAAAGTGATTTAAAAATTTGACAAGTTTTATTTTAGTTACTAGTCTATCAGAAGTACATATATAATTTTAATGGTACTCTTTAGTCATGGTTTCTTTTGAAGCAGACTATTTATTTTATTAGAAAATTAGGTAGTGATAAGATTTATTTTCATCTAACCCCAGACCCAACTTAACACAAATTAGTGAGACGTAACTGGGTTTTGTCTCCTCTTTAATTTCAAATTGGTTCCACGTGAATCTTTACTAAATTATTTCATAAAAATAAAAAAATCTTTTAATGATATGAATATTTTATGAAAGATGTAAACATCCATTGAAGACATCATTGATCGATCGGTAGGTCTCTAACCATATTTTGAAAGTGGAAGATAAAAAGAAGGCTTGTAATTACGTTACCACCTTCCACTCCAACCCCTTAACTTATTTCCTTGTTTCAAGCATTTACTCTCACCACAATCTTCTCCTTCCTTCTCTCCCTCTCCCTTTAATTTTTATCACTCAACACATATATAAATATTCACTCATGTCTCTCTCTCTCCGGCCGTTTTCTCCCCAAAGTCAACCATTTTTTCTTCTAACAAACAACATATAATTCATGAGTATCATATCTTAGCCATACCAAACACCAACACCAACACCTTCGACTCCGATCGAGCCGCGATGGATTACGGTGGTACCGGTGAAGGAAGTGGTGGCTCGGGCCGTGGTGGTCACCATGACAAGAAGAAACGTTACCATCGTCACACTGCTCTTCAGATTCAGATTCTTGAATCGTATGACAATTTTCCTTTTTTATTTTGTAACTTCATTTTCTTGGTTTTTTTTTTTTCATAAAATCTTGAATCTTGCTTTTTGGTCATTAAAATTGTAGAACTTTTAAAGAATGTCCACACCCAGATGAGAAAACAAGAATGCAACTAAGCAGAGAGTTGGATTTAGCTCCTCGACAGATTAAGTTTTGGTTTCAAAATCGACGAACCCAAATGAAGGTTTCTTTATTATATATCTACCTTCTTTATATCTATAATTATCTGCGTATATATACACATATATACATGTTTTCATGTGTATGTATTTCTTGCTTTCTTTCAGGCACACCATGAACGAGCAGACAACTGCGCGTTGAGAGTGGAGAACGACAAGATACGGTGCGAGAACATTGTGATACGAGAGGCACTCAAGAATTTGGTATGCCCGACTTGCGGTGGCGGTCCTCCGATCGGAGAAGATTGCTATTTCGACGAACAAAAACTTCGATTCGAGAACGCCCAATTGAAAGAAGAGGTAATTAAACAATCCCTAAAGACCAATTGATACAACGCAACGGTAGTCCCATGACTTTTCTTTTAAAAGTTAATCAGCAGAGCAAAATTAGTTCCTGATTGAGCATAAGGGTTTTATCAGTTGTAGGTTTTCTAAAAAAAAGTAATTAAACAGTCAGTTGATTAACCATGCATGAAATTGTTTTGTACTTATTTTATACCCTTTAGAATGGCCATTATTGTGTATGTGATGATTTGAGTTAAACTAGCAAATGTTTGATTGCTTTCATTAACATTTTTGTGTATAACAAAGCATGTGGAAATGATTTGAAAGCCAAGCATGGTAAGAATTGACTAATGAGGACCATATTTTTGTTAATGACAGCTGGATAGAGTATCAAGCATTGCAGCCAAGTACATAGGTAGACCGGTGTTGCAACTCCCACCAGTACAGCCATTTCACATGTCTACATTAGACTTATCAATGGCTAGTTACGCGTCGAGTCGAATGCCCATGATGCACGGCGGACCTTCGTTAGATCTTGATCTTGTCACTGGTTCGGCCGTTGGTTCATCGTCTAGCAACATCAACCTCGACCACTCAATGTTTCAAAACCCCATGGTTCCTCTTTCGGACATGGACAAGTCGCTAATGGCGGGTATTGCTACTAGTGCTATGGAAGAATTCATCAGGCTTGTCCAGAACAATGAGCCCTTGTGGCTAAAGACTCCTAAGGACGCGGTCGAGACGCTTAATCTTGAAAGTTACAAGAGGGTTTTCCCGGATCGTTGTGATTCATTCAAGAACCCTAATGTTAGAACCGAAGCTTCAAGGGTCTCTGGTGTTGTCACGATGAATAGCTTAAAACTAGTTGATATGTTTGTCGATTCGGTTAAGTAGTTACCTTTAATTGTTGTTACTTTCTTTTCATTTTTCTATTGTCTTTCACACTATAAACTGATGAACTTTCACTTGGGCAGATCAAATGGTCCGAATTGTTTCCGTCTATTGTGTCGAGAGCACGAACGATCGAAGTACTGTCGTCTGGATCCTTAGATTCGCAAAGTGGCTACTTGCAACTGGTAATGTAAAATAATGAATACCACATTTACAATGATTCTTAGGCTATGTGTAACGACTGCTTGAAACTGGTCAAGCCCTGATCAAGCGCCCCATTACACATAGCCATAGTGTTGTTTCGCCACCAACCCTTTGTTACCCTTTGATTTGTAGATGTTTGAAGAGTTACAATTGCTTTCACCGCTAGTTCCCACAAGGCAATTGTATTTGCTCCGATTTGTTCAAGAAATCAAGCAAGGCTTATGGGCGATTGTGGATGTTTCATATGATCTTCCACAATATAATCCATACTCTCATCCGCGATTCAAAGTGCGTCGCCTGCCTTCCGGATGCTTGATTCAAGATATGCCTAATGGTTATTCAAAGGTTCGCCAATCTTGATTAATAACAAGTTGAAACAACCTCTAAACAATGCTTTGTTGTTCTACATGTAGGTTACATGGGTAGAACATATGGAAGTAGAAGATGTAACCCCAATTAACCGGCTTTATCGAGATTTTATCTACACCGGTTTGGCATTCGGAGCCAAGAGATGGCTCGCTTGTCTTCAAAGGGCGTGTGAACGAACCGCTTCTTTGATGACAACAAGCCATGATCTTGGAGGAGGTACACATTCATCCTTGAGTCTTGACACCATCAAACATACAAGTTTTGTAGATTGTAACTAAAATTTTGTGATTTTTGTTAGTGATTCCGTCGAGTCAGGGGAAGAGGAGCATGATGAAGCTATCACAACGGATGATGACGAACTTGTGTTCGAGCATAAATCCTTCAAACGGTCATCAATGGACATCTATTTCAGGTATGAGCGAGTTTGAGGTCCGAGCCATCTTATACAAGAGCACTGATCCTGGGCAACCCAACGGCTCGGTCCTTAGCGCATCGACCACCATTTGGCTTCCGATTTCTCCCCAAAACGTTTTCGATTTCTTTCGTGACAGCCGGACTAGACCTCAGGTACTAACAATAAACACATATGTACACAAATGGTGCCAATATCTTATACTGATCATACATATTGTAGCTTAGAAATTCATTTATTTATTTATTTATTTTTCATATTCTTAGTGGGATGTTCTTTCTAATCAAAATCCAGTACAAGAAGTTGCAAATATTGCAATCGGTACTCATCCAGGGAACTGTATATCCGTTCTAAGGGTAAGAATTATCAAATAATGATTTTATTATATATATATATATATATATATATATATATATATATATTTATTAATTTATTTATATAAATAATTTTTTTACCTCTATAAGTCATTTAATCCTGTTTGTTTTTACAAAGATTTAAACTCAAACCACTGTAGTTTAATATTATGATATGAAAACCAAAAACAGGCATACACACCAAGCCAGAACAACATGTTAATCCTACAAGAGAGCAGTACAGATGCATCTGGCTCACTCGTCGCGTACTGCCCAGTCGACTTGCCAGCGATCAACATAGCGATGAACGGGGAAGACCCATCATACATTCCACTACTTCCATCCGGTTTCATCATCACAACCGACGGCCATCACGAAATGGCAACCAAAGGCGGTCCCTCGACCGCGACATCAGACCCAACAAGCGACCAAGCCACAACATCAACCGGCTCACTCGTGACCATAATCTTCCAAATACAAACCAACAGCTTGCCATCAGCCAAGATCAGCCAAGAGTCATTAACCACAGTTAACAACCTAATCACAAACACGGTACACCAAATTAAAGGATCCATCAATGCCAGTTCTACCACCACCTGATGAACCAACTTTCTCTCTCTCATACTTAAATGTTGGATGAGTTTTTGTGGTTAGTTGGGGAAGCTGTTAATGCAGGTTTCATCATCAATGGCAGAAACCGAGTTAATATTATTGCTGCATCAACCTGCTACTCTTCTGGTGGCTCACTGTCATAGTGTTCATTAACCATCTTCAACTACTACATTCATTAACCTTTTTTTTTATTTTATTTTAATTTATTTTTTGTTTTAATTGTTTTGGGATTTTGTGCATCTTTCAAAAATTTATTGCAATTAAATTAGAAGAGGGAGTCAAGAACGCACCGTACTTGTTCTTGCTTGTATGGTTTGGGTATTGACTTTGTTTTCGATTTTATGATCTATAAACAAAAATGATTACGTTTGTGTTTCTTTAATTCCATCATATGATTGTCAATTATTTGTTTTAATGTTGGGGCCAGCGTTACACATTGTATATAGCGTGGCAATGCCCACGCTAGCTATATTAATCATTGTTAGTTAATGGTTTATGATTAATAATTAATAATACCAAGTGGTTAATTTATAGCCTAATTGTACCATGGACTTGTTTAATGAGAGGCTTTGGGTAGGCATGTAAATGAACGCAACGTTCAGTGAATCGTTCGTTGTTCGTTCGGTGAACCGTTTATCAGGATGAGACAAGCTGACAAGGGACTAAGTTTTAGTTGGTCAAAAAAAAAAATTAATAATTAATTGTATATTGAGCCCAAAAGCTTTAATTTTAGTCTAATGGTCACCCCCTTGACTTCACTATGGAAGGTCTTGAGTTCAAATCCGGGTTGAAGCATATTTGCTGAAACAAGGTCAGGGTCAGGGGGTTTACCCAGTTGTAGGGTTCCTCCTGAGGTGGCTCGGGCATACGCCTCAGAGCGTCAAATCCGAGGGGACGGTTGAAATCCCGTCTTGGGTGTCGTTGTACAAAGTCGTTAAAAAAAAAATTTAATTGTATATTGTTATAGGCATTGACACAAATTTGTTTCACACAACTATTTTTTTTTTTGAACGTGCTAATTTTTTTTCACACAACTATTATATTAATTAAATAATTAATTAATAGGGATGTAGGGCCCGATATTGCTATCATCATTAAAAACTAAGTTTGACAATTTTGATAAGCTAATTTTGATATATTAAATTTGTTTGCATGCAAAATTATTTTAAAAAAAATGACTTGTTAGATTTTAAAATAGTAAATATTTTGATAATATAATGTTATAAGTATGCAATAATGCTGTTTAGATAAATTTTATGTAAGAGGTTATCAATTTTTTTTGTTTTAACTTTGTTATGATTCAAGACGTAATATTGCAGCAAAAATTTGAAATTCAAGATGATTCAAACTATCTACTCTAATGATGATTGTTGATGTTATATATCTCTGATTTCACCTATATGTTTATTATGATCAATTAGTTCCCTCTACCAAAAAAATATTTGAGTATTTTTATTTTTAATTTAAAACTAGTTTAACTTTTATTATGATATTAGGTTATATATCCGTGTATCACATGTGTTTGCGAATAAAAATTATGTGATTTTATAATTATGTTTTCTTAAATTTACATAATTATATTGAAACTAATATTAGTTATACCTTTTATATTATACACACACACATATTAGATTATTAATCAACGGTTATAATTAAATCAAGTTGTTGGATAGTATTTTAGTAATAATTGCTTATGTTGACTTTTTATCAAGTTGCTCCACATTCTTTAAACGTTTATAAATTTTACATATGAAAAAAAAATTACCATAAAAACGAGCATATATTTCTTCAAAATTAGTATAGTGTTACTTACACATTTTTTTAGTTCATTATGTCTTTTGTACATGTCATTGTTTATTTTGTATAGGGCATTGTGTCTTTGTATAGTTCATTGTGTCTTTTGTATAGTTAATTGTGTCTTTTGTGATCTTACTCAGTGTTGTGTTTTCCTGAACAATTTAAGATACAAAAATGTTGCAGAATACATAATGTTAAGCAAGGATGACACAATGACGAAAATGAATAACACAATTAGGGGTGTGCATGAGTTGGTTTTTTGCTTAGTCCAAACTCAAAACCAAAATTTCGGTTTTTAAACCCGTTTGGGTTCGGTTTTTTCGGTTTTTATCCTTTTAAAACCCAATTTGGTTCGGTTTGGGTTTGGGTTTTGTACTTGTGTCTAAAGTTATGCTTCTAAAAAAAATAAACTAAAATATTGTATTTGTACTAAAAATATTTCTAGTACTACATTACTTAACATTTAACATTATATACAAAAATTTTTAAATTTAGTAAAAATCATATATGTTTTTGATATCATAAGCCTAAAAAATAATAAAATATATGATTTTTATATGTCTTTTATTATCAAGAAAAAAGATAATAAAAATAGACGGTTTATAAATTATTGAAATTTTGAAAGTTAATATATCACTACAGGAAAAACATCAATTAGCGACGACAAAATTCGTCGCAATAGCCGCCCTTTTTCGTTGCTATAGGCTGTCGTCGCTAACCGGTTGTCTCAATTGCTTCGTCGCTGCTGCCCGGACTTGTCGTCGCTGTTCAGGTCGTCGCAATAGATCCAATTACAGCAACGAAATGTCGTCGCAACAGGGTCAATTAAAATATTATAATTTTTTTTAAATTTAAATACTGATTTTTAATTTTTAAAAAAATTAATATTAGTTTTGATTAAAATATTATTAAATATTATTTTTAGGCGATTCAGTAAATAAAAAATTGAATAAACCCTATAGCGACGACTTCTCGTCGCTAATTTATTTATTTACTATTTTTTAAAAAATTTGTTAATTGATTTTCAGAGATTATAATTAAAGAAAAATGGAAAAAAAAATATTTTTGGCTATAGCGATGACAAGTCGTACCTAAATTTTTTCCCTGAACCTCGAAAACTTTCGTCCTTCCCGCCCAACCCTATAGTGACGACACCTTGTCGCTACATGTCAAACTAGAAAAAATTCTGAAACACCCCTATTGCGACGACCTGTCGTCGCTATAGCCTTATCTGTAGGGGCGACTTTGGTCGTCGCAGTTGTTGTCATCGCAATAGAAGTATATTGGTGTAGTGTATGTATACATACATATATATGCAATCGGTTTAATCGATTTTTATTTTAGGTAAAACCAAACCCAAACTTTCGGTTTTTAGAAAACTTACACCAAACCCATAGGTTTACATTTGGGTTCGATTATTTTGGTTTGGATTTTTCAGTTTTCGAATTTTGGGTCGGGTTTTTCGGTTTCATGCACGCCCCTAAACACAATGATCTTTAAAAAGACACAATTAGCTGTAAAAAACATAATGACGAGTGTGAGCAATTTTTTACTAGTCATTGTGTATTTTATGTTTTTTCCTGAACAATTTAAACACAATAATGTTGCAGAATACATTATATCAAGCAAGGATGACACAATGATGACCGTGAATAACACAATGATCCTTAAAAAGTATACAATTTCCTATAAAAAGAAACAACTAATTGTAAGAAAAACAGAAAAAAAAAGATAAATATACACAAACATTTAAAAAAGACACAATGACGATAATTAGACACAATTAATTGCACTATACTCATTTTAAAGATAAAGGTTCTTTTTTATGATATTTTTTTCTAAAACAAATAATATTGTATATAAAAGTTACGAACGTTTAAAAAATATAGGAAAAAGTGGTCATAACTAAATTACCCTCAAACAATTTTTCCTTCTAAAATTTTGAATTTTCTATCTTAAATTTGAACATATAATCATAAATGATATTTCTTAAACTTTTTATAAGAAGAAAACTATTTAGTTGAAAATAACGATACATTCCAAATCACATAATTTACCGATATATACCATATGATCAATTGGTGAAAATACAATCCCTTTACAGTCTTTTAGTGATATAAAACATGAGAAAGCCAACCAGTGTGGGCAAAATACCTCTCAATCATGACAATGATGAAATACCAATATATCATTCACTAGCAACAGATAACTGGTAGTTTATTTAATTAGCGTAAGCTATTTTTAAGAAATAATAATAATAATAATAATAATAATAATAATAATAATAATAATAATAATAATAATAATAATAATAATAATAATAATAATAATAAATTATTATTATTATTATTATTGTTGTTGATTTCCTTTAATGTATGTGGTGATAAAAATAACACGTCACATAGATATGAACAATTTTAGTTCAGTTAAAATGTTTTATAATATTAAAAAGGTTTATATAAATCAACGAAAAGCTATCCATCTATGAAAAGGTCATGACAATTGTTGTTTGTATCGGTTGGTTAAAACACAACTATCAACTTGCAAATAATTCATGCTTCTAATAAAAAATAGTAGTCAAATAACTGATAAACATTATGACATTGAGCCTGTGAGATAAGTGAAGTGTAATGTGTGAATAAGAACAAAAACGAAAGAACACAAGTAAAATTGTTTTAAGCTTTATGTATATTTCACTCAATTGATAACTTTACATATCAAACATTTATAGAAAACTTCTTGTTCATTACAATACAAGATTTGCTATATATGAAACCATTATATTAAGGGACTGTTTGTTTTTTAAGAAAACGTCTGCGAAGGTCTGCGAGACCTCTTTCGTCTGCACCCCGCAGACCAAGGAAAGATGTACGGTGTTTGTTTTCTCGCAGACATTTCATTAAAAAACGTCTGCGAGACCTCTTCTTGGTAAAGAGGTGGACCATCATCTTCAAACCTCTTCAAACCTTCTCACCCCCATCTCATCCTCACGATCGCCCCTCAGCCGTCGCCTCCCACTGCCATCGCCGGTCTCCCCCACCGCCGGCTCCCCCACCGCCGTTGCCTCCCACTGCCATCGCCTCCACACCCTAGTCGGCGAACACCAGAAGCGAACCCTAGTCGTTCGAACCCTTCCACTGCCTTTGTCGCATCCCTAGTCGTTCGAACCCTAGTCGCCTCCCACTGCCTTCGTCGCATCCCGTCGTCGTTGCCCTCCACAGTCGAACCCTAGAGCCGCGGTGGTGATGGTGACAGTCTCAATCGCATCCTGTCATCGAACCCTTCGCATCCCGTCGTCTGATGAAACCCTAGAGACGCGGTGGTGATGGTGACAACCTCATCGACGGTCGACGGTGGGTGGAGGGGGACGATCGGAGGTGATGGTGACAGTGGAACACGATCGGAGGCCGGAGGATCGGTGGCCGGAGGATCGGTGGCCGGTGGGGTTGGGGGACGGTGGGTTGGGTTTTCTTATGAAGAGGTTTTTTGTTTGAAGATGTTTTTGGAAAACAAACACCCCTAAAAGCTCTTCTTGCAGGGGTTTGGTCCACCTCTTCTGCAAAAGAAGTCTGCAGACGTGGTCCGCAGACTGCAGATGTTTTACCTCTTAAAAAACAAACACCACCTAAGTGTGTCTATACTAAAAGCTACAACCATATGCAAACATAACGGTATGAAGTATATGCTAAAATAATTAATGTTGTTAACTAGTGCACCACCACCACCACCATCTTTAAAAGCGTTTTCTCGTCTTCCTTTTTGCTTTTTACCAGAAAAATTTAGAAGCTTCTAACTTCTTTGGAACTTTTGATTTTAAGAGTCAATCTTCAAAAGGTTAAACCTTAGGAAGAAAGAGTTAGTCTCTCCAAATGCTTTTAGTCTTCCTAGAGCTTTTACGGTTCTTTCGAAAGACTGTAAACTTCCAAAAGACTTCGTTCTAAGAGCTTTTGTCATTATATTTATAATTAGAACCAATATGTTTTGGAAGCACTAGCCTTAAAAATATTTATAATCCTTCTCAAGCTGTTTCTACCAAAACTTCCTTTAAAGTTAGAGACTAGTCACTTGATGATTCAGACTGCCAGTCTTTCGAGCACATGTTACTTGAGATTGTGAAGTGGAAGTTTAGCTAAGTCTTGTAAACTCATTATGTTTGTGAGTCTAGCAATCCCACCTTGTATTCTTGTGGTAGTGGAATACCTAGCGTCCATATCTTATTTCCAGGATGTGATAGATTCATGTCCATTTAACGATTCAACATTCATATCCTCCTCAACACCTGAAGTATAGACCTTTGGTGAGGAGCCACCCCTTGGCCTCTCATGACTTTGTTTAGCCATAGGCTTCTTTCTTTTCTTTTGTTTTTTTGTTGATTCCTCAACAACTAGAGCCCTATCACGCACACTCTCTTTAATCACCAAAGTGTCTTATGTCTTCTTCCCTTGCTAGGTTGATGACATCGATGTCTTATTTGTAGACTTTTATCTTGATTCTTTCAGTCTCAGTAACTTTTGTTGTATTGTTATGATTATGAAGGCTAAAAAATGCTAAATCTTCCAATTCAAACCTACTAAGGATCATGAGCTCATAACCCTCCCTCCTAACAATGGACTCAACTGTCACACCCCAACAGACGGCGGAATACGCATGGCGTGATTTGAGACTGTCCAGTAGCTTATAGTGATATGTTAAAGTTTCAATATTTAAAACCTCCATATTAATAATTCAAACAAATCATTATTAAAATCCTCCAAACAATTAAAATAGTTCAAATCAAATTACAAAAGATATACTAAACCTTTTTATTAAACTAGGTCCTCTAAGCCTAATCTAAGTCATCACCACATGCCTTCACCTTAGCCTGTTACATATGTAAAAGAAAAGGTAAACTATGTGCATATATAGTTGATGAGCAATTCATATAATTTGATTTAATACGTATAAAAAGATGCTAAACCAATAGTCTATGTAGAACTAGATCTAATTATATCATATTTAAGCATAAACCAAGTCTTCAAACAAGTAATAATACAAAGCTTCAATCTAGACTAGCTAGGTCTTTGATTTAACCAATGTAAATCACAAGTTTGCAATAATGTACCTTTCATCTTTTTAACATAAAACCTAAGTTATTGCGAAGAATGTAATAACATTCTTAGGCTACTATGTACTATATATGTTTGATGTATGAAACGAATTCTATCCTAAATTAGAAATAGCAAATAAACACATAGTTTCACATAGCACTTGATTAGTCTACAATGTCTACAAATTTGCATCATGTATTTGTTTAACTCTATGAAATAACATGTTTTTGTTTTGTATAACGACATATGTAACATCCCTAAAGCTTTACACAAAGTAAAAAAGGGAGTATGAATATACTCACATCAGTGGTGCTTGAGGAAACTAGTATAATGAAAAAGAATCAAGATCAACAGTTGTATCGAACTAGATGCCCTAAGGTTTGAACGTATGTGATCAGACAATAGATCAAAGGAACAAGTATACGATCTGAATGCAAATGTGCTTCAACCTACTCAAACAAATTCAACGAGGACGAGTAAACGTTATACCAGGCATAGCTTAATGAAGAACATCATAGGCCAGACTCGTTAGGCCTAACGAGTCTCTACAAGGCTATCTAAACAAGCCTAATGCCCCTTAACTAAGAACCTAACCTCAACTACTTAGACTAAGAAGCAATAAATAAAAGAATAATGAAGAAAAAACAAAAAAAGAAAAGAAAATTACCTCAAAGAACCTTTACAGACGAAACGATCTCGAAGGGTAGTACCTCCTCATCGAGAGCACAAATAAGACTACTACGTTCAACATCCTAAGGGATGTTGCACTTATTGAACCACCAAAATTTGGTTATTCTACTTGTTTATACTCAACTAGAGTTAAAAACTATATGAGACCAAGCAAGGATATTTAAATGTGTTTAAGGAGGCAAAATATTGGTTTCTTGGGTGATGTGGGATGGGTCGCGTCTTGTGAATTATCAACAAACATCAAACTTGTTTTCGTGCTTCCAGTTTTGTTATATCTCCGTTTCACGCGTGGTTTTTACCCACATTCATCGTTTTTAGTGTACTATCATATCGAAGATATTAATCCAACTTTCATGGTGTAGATAATTGGGTTAAACTTTGGATATTGGTGAGAGGTTGTATCTTTAAAGTTGTGTTTGTGATTCTTGTTTTGTTTGGGCTTGGTTTTATGCACCACTTGAACCTAATTGATCCTTAGTATACCAATATATCTTGGAGATTTGGGTGGTCAAAAATCGTAGCTTGAAGATGGGGAAATGCTGGCAACATAGTCACGTGAAAGTTATCTTATGACAAAACTAAAAATCTAACATATAGAGCTTCTAACTTGCTACCCTTTACTTCTAAACCATTAAAACACAATTTCCTATCTTTGGTTATGTATATAATGTAGTTTGAATGATAAGAAGGTCAGCATATGAGTTTTAGGAGTGTTCTCGAAGTCTCCAACGTTTTTGATCAACCCAAGTTTTTGTCTTTGAGAGATAAAAAGTTGTTTCAAGTTACAATGAACCAAAGACCGATAGGGAAGGAAAAAGGAAAATGAAACCTGAGAGGTTTAGTCCTTGTTGTTATGGCTTTCTTTTATTTCAAATAGAAATATTCTCAGGTTATCTTTAGGTTTACGTTTTGAAAATTGTAAGATTGGATCGTTAAAGGTTGTAAGTTAACTTTTTATGTTAAAACCTTATATAAAAGCCTATATACTTTGTTGTTAACATTTATAGCATTAAGTTTTAGAAAACTTAACTAATTTAAATTAATTAAGTTTTTTTCATTTTTTGTTCATAAAATGTATATAATGTGTATATACATTTATTTATGAGTTGTAACATAGTTAGATTGAGATAAATTCCAAATAATTGTTCTGACTTTTAGATGTGTCAAAATTACGAGCCAGAATCCATCATCGGAATTTCTCGAATGTCACACCCCAACCGACGGCGGAATACGTTGGGGCATGATGAAGACTGATCATTAGCTCATGGTGCTATTATAATGAAAGACTATGAATTCAACATGAGTTCTTTGGCTTTTTCACCTTTACTAACTTAATGACATAAGTCACTAATGAAAGAGTACTTTTTTTGAACAACAATTTGGATCACTGACGGGTCATAGCCCCACCCGATCATATCCACACCCAATAGGAGGAAACCCACCATAGGTGAGAGAAAACCCCTAGCCCAGCATGGAACCCCTATTTGCATGCCAGGACTTGAACCCGTGACCTCCCCAATATTGAAGCCACATGGTACCTCCCCTCAGCCACTTGAGCTGAGGATCATTGGTATTAAAGAAATGCTACTAGTTATAACAATTGAATATCATCTCTTACCTTTGCAATATATAATTGATAACCTAAGTTATATTGCAAGGGCTACTAATTACTAGATTTACATGCCATAATAAGAATATGCATAACTAATGAACAAGTAGGTATACAATAGCACATAAGTCAAACAACTTAGACTAATAGTTTTCATCTATTTGGTTTTGACTCTAGAATAACTTTGATTGAATAAAGACATATGTAACATCCCAAAAGTATAAAATGTAAAAGTGGGAGTATGAGTGAAACTCACATGTTTGAATGCTTAGCTGGTTCCAAAGTCCTTGAATAGTGAATGAAGAAGTGAAAACTATCTACTCACCCTAAAGTTAGAGTAACAAAGTCTCAGCATCCTAAAGTTCAAAGTTCAAGTACTAAAACTATGACATCCTAATGGAAGTCCTAAATTTCAAAGTTCAAAACACACGCCCCTCAGCCAGAGTGCGCGGCGCTTATCGTTGCTCTGGCTGAGGGTTTTGTTAACTTAGTTGATTTCATATTTCTTTTAAACTGATCTTCGAACCAGTTCTTATTTGCAAAGAACCCTAAATCACAATCCCTTAAAATTTGATCATTCTCAAGATTGTGAGCCCCTAGATGTTAAGGCTTTTGTTCAACGCTTGATTACGAGTATATTGGTGTTTAGAATTACCTGTTTTGTTATCTTTTTGATAGAGATCGAGTTCGAGACTTAAGCCGGAGGTAATGCGAGTTCAAACCACTCATAAGGATTCTTTGATAGTGATTTCGGTTTTAGAATTGCTCATGAGAAGTAAAAGATGTTAATCGAATGATGGATTTGAGTTTTATACCAGTTGATTTATGGTTCTCGTTTTTTCATTCGGTTATTTTGGGTAACGATTCACACGTTTTAGTTGTTAATGCATTAAATTGTTGATTGCAATCAATTACACAATCATCAGGGCTTTTAACTATCGAGAGGATTGAGTTTTTAACGTGTTTATTCAAACGATTACACATCTGGGATGCACATGGGTCTTGAGTTGGGTCTAGTGTGTTCACGGGTGAAAAAGGGAAGAAGAAATTGGGTTTTGTCAGTTTTGGTCATCCTAATTCTTACATTTTACACCTTTTAGTTTTAATACTTAACAACGGAATTCATTTTACATAATGGTCCCTTTAGCTTTCAAACTTATCATTTTATGTCAAAACATTAACCAATATATGTAAAACTTTGGATCTTTGTTTTCTAATTTTATAAATGTTTTGTTATATATTTATAAATCATTGTCAATCTATATTTTATAAATTTTGAAAATTTCTTATTCAAGCATTATTTATATGAACAAAATTTATATTTACCTAAAAATCTTTATTCAACTTTAATCAAGATTCTTTTTTATGCTTATGTGTTAATATATATGTATACACACACACACATTGACGACCACTACGAAATCGTCAGAAGACTGTATGGAAGTAAAACAGTTATAGGATTTAAATATAGATGCTTAAGTGTATCTATATGAAAATCTATGAAAGAAAGTACAAAACAATGGAACAACTGTGATATCACAGAACGAGATGAGCTGAAACAACAAAATGATACTGTGTGCGAAAGACAAAAACACAACAGTCGTAGCACAGATCTTCTGATAACAAGGATCAGACAACTGAGAATCTAACTGGAAAAGACAAATGAATGAGAATTAACACAACAAAATCTACAAACGACTGCGAGGATATAAATATTTAATAATTATCCGATATCATTACGTAAATATTAGGCTGACAGTGTATTCGTTTGGGTGACGATTTATACAAATATATCTGTTAGTTTAATATTTTTAAGTGATATCTAGTAAATAGAAAACCAAATCAGAAGGTGAATCTGACGTCATATTCGTATAGTTAGCGCTCTGTACGAATACGCGCTTAAGCTACGTTTTCTGAAAAAAACGATAAAAATAAACGTTTTTCGAAACTTAAAAATAACAAAAAGAAAAGAAGAATATTTACTAGGAATTACCATCTAAAAGAGTTAATTTAAATTATTTATAAAATCCTATGTATATAACGTAACATGTCAAAATAATGTGTTTTAAACAAAACCAATTGGGACCAAACGCGCGCGGGATGAGCATGGCATAAAAACTCTCCCCTCTCCTTCTCCTTCCATATTTCAACTCTCATCTCTCTCTAGAAAATTGAAAACCGTCACTTTCTCTGTCTAGACTATCTTTCTAAAACCAAACACTCAACCTCACTAAAGCTAAAACCAAATTTCACGTTCTTGGTGTCAAAACAATCCTTGGAACCTCAAGAACACGAAAGTATAACGGATTGGAGCTTTAAACAATCAAAAAACGAGATTAAAGATGGGCTCAAACCCTTGGTTTTTAGGTTTCCTTCAAAACCGGATGTATGAGCTTACAAACATGTTTAAAGCTATTCAACTTCATAAAAATGGCATCAAAACGAATTTAGACAACTTGGATCTGGTTAGAATAATGCTTGGAGAGTTGAGAATGGTATGGGTTGAGCTGGGAACTTAGTATCGACGCATCGATGAACAGCTGAATTATTTAGTATCGACGTGGCTTCATTTTCCAGCAACTTTCTGTCGAAACTATTAAGTTCTACGGTGTCCCCAGCACCAACCCTCATCGATATTTACAATTTCATTGGAGTCCAAGTGGAAGAGGGTGGGTGACCGTCGATATTAGTAGTGTCGATGACCATAGAATCGATGGAAGGGTGCTGTCGAACATACTTGTATCGATGGGGGCTTCACAAAAGAATTCAACATTTTGTCGACACTAGTAGTGTCGACACTAGTAGTGTCGACACTAAGCCACAGCCACCTCCTACTGTCGATACTAATCTTGTTATGTAATCCAATTCGATCCAAAATGAATTAAGATAAATCTAACGGACATTAAGGATCCAACAAGTAAGAGAAATGTTATAGTTTCGATGGTGGTTCGAAAATGCATAAGTATGGGTGTGCCGATACTATTAGTATCGATATCCATGTCTTAGCCAAATCTAGCCGTCGACATTAGTTAAACCATGTAAAACAAGTGTTTTAAACATCAAACTCATTAAAAACAAACATTTTGGGGCGGTTAAGGATGGGTGTTTGTGATAGTATCGGCAAGGAAACCATTAGGGTATCAGCGATTTTCGGATCTATAACCATTGATGCTAATACTGACATTCAAATTTAAGAGATCTTATGTGTCAAATAACTAAGGATAAACATGATCAAATAACTAAATCAAGTGATTTAAGACAAGAAACTGGATAAGGGGTTGGGTTAAAGGAGGTTATCCAATTCCAAGTCTATAACACTTGAGATTTTTCTCAAACTAAACTTTATTTTAGTAAAATGTCTTTATAAATGGTCTATGATTAAGTTATAAAGATTAAAAATAACATATTTTGGGAAAAGTAATATCAATAAAACAAAAAGGGTTTTATAAAACAAACTTAACATTCGTAAGTAATGAATGGTCATTCATAACCTAAAATATATTTCCTTAAATATTATAAGTCTTAACATTCATGAATAATAGTTTGAACATATATAAGTAATACAAATACAATAGACAAACTTAGTAACACACCAGGAGTTAGAACAATATCACTTAGTCTAATAACTAGATATACTTTTAATATAGGCAAGACTAATAAACCACATAATCTAGGACAGAACACTTAGTGCTCATCAAGCCCTAAAACACAACTTTCAAAAACATACGAATGCTAACAAGTTGAAACATCAATCAATGAAACACTGGTTGAATACAATCCAACTATGAACTTACGAGCGGTATCGGTAAACAAGTCAACCATTCCACACAACAACAACCAAGGTGAGTTCATTGCCCTTTTCTAATCATTTTGGTTTATAAATGTGGGGGGCTGAGAAGCATGCTTACATATTTATTATGAATACAAATTGTATGTTATGCTTTCAAATTAATTGTCAGGTATCAATGATCACCTAGGAATCTCTAGGTGCTCATACATCTAATTCTTATCAAACCTAAAATAATTTCTAACAACTATTATGTTAGATTAAACTATTTCCTTGTGAATACATTTTGGGTTTGTGTCAAGTAAATTTCACGGTGAAATATCTGGGAAATATCACAAGACAACATGTGCGAACGAAACAAGACGAAACAAGAAGTCCTATATTCGAGAAGTCCTAGCTAGAGTTGTTGGTTATAGGCCACATGTTGATGATATTTATAGAATTCACTAAGCAGTCTTAATTTCATT
>SZYD01000769.1:0-82519 GCA_009363875.1 Mikania micrantha | reverse complement strand
GAGCGTCACAACTCTTAAGCACAGAAACACTTCACAAGTCATTATGGCTAATAATTGACTATTAGAGTCCAAACGACGCTCGAACAATGTTCTACCGACGAGAAACTGCGGGCGAGAATGGGCCCAGAACAACAAGATAGGCTTATTGGGCCTATTTTTGGGCCAGGCGCTACGCCTGACCCGAACCTCGGAGATGGGCGATACGCGCGAGGCACAATAGAAGCCTCGGATGCCTGCCCATCCGCGCGTAACGACGGAGCCATACCACCCCGTCAGGCGTTACGCCTGGCAGCTATAATCGCAGAAATTTCTTAAAAACCACAAATCCATCATTTCACCTATCTTAATCATTTTAAACACTCTTGCACGCCTTATCTCGACTGATATCTCTGGAAATCACTGATTAGACCTCAAGGAAGCCATTGTGTTGATCACTTTGAAGCTTAGAACTTGGAGGGTGAAGCTTGGAGTCCATCTAGAAGCTCGAATACCATCATCTTCTTCCTTCTATCCTGTTGAATCCAGCAACTCCAGGGATTTAAGAGCTGTTCAACTCATCATTCCGGTATTCTTGGAGGCTTTAGAAGGTAGCCTTGCACCCCTAATAGCTTAATATCACTAATACACACACACCATATGTTAAATCACACATGCAAGCACAAGTGCTATGCATGCACGGATTTCTTTAGTTTATAATCTGGGTTTGATGATTTAAATATGTTTTATGATGATCTATGATGTTTAGATTGAGTTTTGTGAGATTCATGATGATTGTTTGTGTGCATTTCATGATTTGGTCACAATGGGTGATTTACCCACATGCATATATGATCTAGGGCATTCTAGATGATTTTGTTGATGTTGGGATGATTAATTGATAATGCATAGTGATATTGCAAGGCTAGATTGTGATGTTAATGATTAGAACATGATTTTTATGAATCTTTCTATTTATAGTAACTTTTTAGTTACAAGTGATGTTTTGGGTGGGAACGATGAGCATGCATGTACCTAGATATGTTATTTGAATGTATTTAGGATGATATTGATGCTTAGAATATGATTTAGAAGTTGTTTATGGTTATTTTCAACCATAGTTACTATATTTAGTAACTTTTATTAATGAAATGTGGTTAAATGATGATTTGGACTATGTTAACATGTTTAAATGATGTTAAATGGTTTATTAGTGATTTATGATATAAAAATGGATTAGAACGATTTAGGACCAACATTTGTATGTAAAATGTCATAGTTACTATTTATAGTAACTTTATTTTTAGAAAAACCAATTTATAAACATGTTGAATGAATCGAGTATGCTAAATGACTTATTATGTTATAATATGATGATTAGATGCTAAGTTAGATGGTTTCCGATATCATGTATGCTATAAATGGAAACCTTCCATTTTAGGAAACTTTTATGTACTAACATGCTATAAATGATCTATGTGACTTCGTATGATGATGTGTTATGTGTTAACATGATCACATAGGACCAATGTGCATGCTAGAACTATAAAAACCGTTATGCTTGTGAACTTTCCATAAATGGGAACTTACTATAAATAGTAAGTTGTCCATAGACGCGACTTGCGCGTTTTGCACACGACGAGCACTTACACAATTGCTACACGATTCACAACCGTCACACGGTTCACCAACGGGTCGTTGACTTGACACGGTCAACTTTGGTCAACTCTAGTCAAACACGGTCAATGTGGACCAACACAGTCAAACACGGTCAATGTGGACCAACACAGTCAAACACGGTCAATGTGGACCAACACGAGCAAACACGGTCATTGTGGACCGACACGGACAAACATGAACAACCGAGGGTTGTTGGGCACGAACACGAGCACTAACACGAACACTAGCACGGTCACATACACGAACTCACGAACGATATACGATATAGGTTGCCGGTGACCGACGTGCCTACTACATCAGGAGCTTACGCTTTCATCCGTTCATATCACTAAGGTGAGTTTACGGCCCCTCTTTACTCTTTTTCAAACGCTTTCAAATAGGGGGAGAATACTAGTTGCATCGAGTCAAACATTTATTACTGTACAAGCATTTTGTGTATGCTGGTTTATTGGACAAACATTAAGTGTTGAACTCGTAACAAGCCCTCACAAAGTCTTACCGTTAATGTACGAACAACGTGGTAGATTTGGATGGATCCATTAGGGAATGACTAACCCACGGGGCACCATGTTGACTGGATGTCATAACCCGTGCAAACTCTGACCTAACTTGCTATGTATACGAGACATAGCGGAGGCAAGGACAAACAAGTCTAGTTCGGTAGTGACGCACTGACACTTTGGGCCTAGGGCTCGGTACTAACATTTGATAAACAGCATGACACACTTTCTTACTATATATGTATATCAAAACCTGTGAACTCACCAACCATTGTGTTGACACTTTTTAAACTTGTATTCTCAGGTAACTGACAGGATGATGGACATCCAGGAATGCACATTTAAGGAACCGAGCATAGGGGCATTCATGCATTCCTGTTTATGTTTAACTTTTGAAAACAATTACATTCGGTTTATGTATTCAAACATATTTATTTCCGCTGTATAACAATCATTTTCCGCTGCTATGATTTGAAACTATTATTCCGCTGCAAACTATTTATTTAAGTGTATGTGTCAAACTTTGGAATTGTAAACGCATATAGAGTTGTTCTATATGACCTTGAGCTGTGATTCTGGCCACGTCACGCCCACGTGGACTGACACCATGAGTGGGAATTTGGGGGTGTGACACCAGGTAACTAGACCTTGGTGACGTGGCCTAAAAACAGTGGATTCACACGATTGAGACATTTGTCGTTTAAAAAAAATTAATAACTTTTTTACTTATTCTTTCTTGCGCTTTTGAGAACAGTCTTTTTTTTTTTTTTGGAAAAACATGAAGTATATTAGAAGGTTTTTCTATTGCATACTAGATGATATTTACATCATCATGTTGGCGCTTGCCCATGTGGCCACGTGTCAGGTGTTCAGAAAAACCGAACAATGTTTAAAACAGATAACCGTACCGTATCCGTAACCGAAGAAAACCTAATCGAATTATGGATTCGGTTTTTGGTTCGGTTCCTAACCGTATCTGAATTCTGAATTCGGTTTGCTCGGTTTATTCGGTTAACCGATTAATATTTAAATTTATATTTTTATCAATATTATATAAGGTTGAATCCGGTTTATTTGGTTGAATTCAGTTTGTTCAGATGAATTCAGTTTATTTGAATAGATTTATTCGGTGTTTAACCGGTTTATTTGGTTTTCAATAGGTTTGTTCGGTTGAATTCAGTTTGTTTGGTTTTAACCGTTTAGGGAATTGAATTCGGTTCAGTTAATCATTTCCCAAATTCGGTTTAGTTCGGTTAACGGTCAGAGAATTTTTTCCTTGAAAACTGATTAAACTGAACCGAATAAATTGAACAAACCATCAACAAACAGATGAACAACCCTACATGTGGCCCATGTGAAGTGGCACTTTCGCCTGCAGTTGCCCGTATCCTAAACTCAATCCGGGTTTATATTTGCTATTTTGCAAGGGTACTTTTGGTGTAGCGTGTAACCATGAGCTATTGAGCTTTGATGCTCTATATATATTGTTTTTTTAACGATACTTAATACGAGATCTCAATCATCCTCTCGAATAGAACGACCTAAGTTGCTCCTAGATACAAAGTTCATGTTACAAGGAATCAAGACCGTTGATTTCATTACGCATGCGAATTCATAGCACTAAAAACAAATCTTTTAAATGTTAAGAAGAAAAAAAGGAGGCCAGATGTTAATCTTTACATCATCATGTTTAAAAGCCTACAAACTAGTTTTAATTTATAGGCCTTTGACGGAGGTAGCTAATGTTACATTTGGTTACATATCAACATCATGACTAGTCATTTGAGGAAAAAATTATAAAGTGGGAATCTCATAAAATCGTCGCTTCTAATATTTTTCATCAAAACTTATTAATGCAATAAGTAACTCTCTTATTATAGTTTTTTTTTTCTTTTAATTTTGTCCTCAAATAAAAAGTTTATTGTCCACATATCCATGTCTTTTTGAGGAAGGTGTTATTGTATTTGTTCCTTGCCTTTGAGCATATCATAATAATCGACTTTAATTAAAAGTGAGAATTACATATTTCTCATTTCTAACTTGAAAGATTACATATTTTCTCAAGGTACAAACTTT
Source organism: Mikania micrantha (assembly GCA_009363875.1). Taxonomy (NCBI): domain Eukaryota; kingdom Viridiplantae; phylum Streptophyta; class Magnoliopsida; order Asterales; family Asteraceae; genus Mikania; species Mikania micrantha. Next base: position 78,287 of record SZYD01000769.1, on the reverse strand, counting down.
TAATGCATAATGTACAATGCTCTTAAAACATGTTTTGGGGAAATATGTAATTTTACAAGTCAAGAGGGGAAATATGTAAAAACCCCATTTGTAATTGAATTTAGTTAAATATATTTTTAATAACATTATTATTTAACAAGAAAGATAAGTAAGAAAAGTATAATACACCCGATAATGCATGACATGTGCCTACCATTTAATATGAGAGACGAGAAAACAAATATGATAAGATAACACATAATAACATGCGTCCTACTCTGATACTGATTAATTATAGTATATGTTAAAAATAAAATATTATTTATTAATATATCAAATTGTTGGTTTCATCTTTAAAATTCAATAATTATACTAGATATGATGATAAAGTTTGTATTGTGTAACTATTTAAATTTAAGAACGAAACAAACAAACAAATAAAATTATATATTTGAAGGATGTATTATATAACTTCCCTTGATGCTTAATATAAACAAATATTAATTCATTTGGTTATATACATATAAAAATTCGATTCGATTGGGAAGTTTAAAAATACGTGATTTATATATATATATATATATATATAGGGAGGTATTCCATTAAGAACCGCTTTTATGTTAAAAACTTGAAAACTGCATAATACACTTGTACATTATGCTTTAAGTTTTGTACATAGAGTGGTTATTTAAAAGGGTAAAATACTAACTTCTCCCACTTTAAAAGAAAATTACTTTTATACCTTTAAAAAATGTGGTTCAAAATTAGTTCTTTTGGTTCTTTCATTTTTAGTGGTTCTCAATAGAATAAGTCCCTATATATATATATATAGGAAGGTATTCCATTAAGAACCAATTTTATGTTAAGAACTTGAGAACTGCATAATACACTTATACATTAGGCTTTAAGTTTTGTACATAGAGTGGTTATTTAAAAGGGTAAAATAGTAACTTCCCCTACTTTAAAGGAAAATTACTTTTATACCCCTAAAAACATATGGTTCAATATTGGTTCCTTTGGTTCTTTCATATTTAGTGGTTCTCAATGGAATAAGTCCCTATATATATATATATATATATATATCCTTTTCATTTCGTTACTAAAAAGAAAATGTGCTAAGATATAGGTTTTGTCAAAAGAAAAAAATAAAGTTGATTATATAGATGGTCTTAATAACATGTCAAAAATACACGGTTGAATCATAACTTCAAGAAATTGTGTATTTAAATCAAAATATTGATAAAAAATAACACAGTTGTAATTAACTTTAGAAAAATATATATATAGATGCATCATTATTGTGTTAATGGCGGGCCGAGGTTATATGGTAAAGACACTTGTCAAGAATGTAGTGGAGCGACTTAAACTTTTGATGTTTGCCAACGTAAAACAACCGACCATCAGAATTATAATCAAGTTTTAATACCGTCCACCTCCTCTCCACCACTCATATACATTTTATTTATTTTTTATTTTATTATGTATAACTCAACGATATGATGTTATATTCGTTTGTTAAAAGACCTATAAATTAAAGTCGGTCGGATAAATAAATCACACGAATAAACTGCTAAATTAATTATGTAGTTTTAACTACGAGTTAAGGGACTATACTTAAATTAGCGGGTCTTAAACGAATTAGTTAGTGAAATTCAAGAGCAAATCCTAGTAAAACAGGTGAAAGCAAATATATATAATTATCAAAACATTTGTTACATAACTTCCAAGAAAGTTGTGTAGTTAGAAAGGAGAGACAACCTATATGTCTCAATTTCAATACTCACTTGAAACAATTTTCCTTAAAAGCCACCGAACCGGTTGCTTGTGACCACGATTCCGTGTTCCTCTCGGTTAATTGGGTATTGGGGATAACCGGGGTTTACCACGCAAGTGAGTTACCTCGGTTCTACAATAAAAACATTTGTTTCAATTATGATAAATAAAGTGACTGCCATGACAAGTATGTTAAATTTTTAACATGCATTTTTACCTTAGTATATTTTTTCCAACTAACCATAATAAGCCTATGTTGTTAATTAAAACGATACAAAAATCAAGCAAGGTAGATGAACCTTTTGTTGATCTTTTATTGGCCCTTTATCATTAAGAAAACCGTCATATAAATGTATTTAAGCTTGTTTTAAACAACAAATTATTTCACCTTTGTCTATTATAGGACTAGAACCCTCAATCTATTTTAGGAAGGACACAATACACCTTGGTATTATTGGGACAAACTACTATTACCCTCTTATTTTATATTTTTTTAATGCTTATCCATTTTCCTCTAATTTTTTATCTTCTTTTTAATGTTTATATACATTTTTCCCTAAATTTTTTATTTTCTTTTAATACTTTTTTAGATATTATTATTTTTAGGTGGATTTTGTTGAATAAATCAATTTATTTTTGTTTTAAACGCCTAAAATATAATTTTATGATTTAAAAATAAAATTGATTGTTTTATCAATTTTAGAATAAAAACATGTTTTTTATATATTTTTTAATTGAAAAATCCATAGTTGTTTATATTTTTCATTTATTTTTTAATTGAAAAATCAATCGTTATTTATGTTTTCCACGCCATAAGATCAAAACACCTAATTCAACTTTGACACGTCATCATTAATAACTTAATAACCTGGGAATTACGTTTTATTAGATTAATAAATTAAGTTTTCGTGACTTTACAAAATAAAAAATAATAACTTAATAACCTGGGAATTACGTATTATTAGATTAATAAATTAAGTTTTCGTGACTTTACAAAATAAAAAAAAATAATTAACTTCATTAAAACAGTTGATAAACCTATTTATATTTTACAATTTTACAAAAAAAAAAAAATTAACTTCATTAAAATAGTTGATAAACTTAGTTATATTTTTACAATGTTACACATATCTTTACACTATCTTTTGTTTCATGTCATATACACAAGTATTGTTTTGAGGTTAGCTTTACAAGACAGCCATTTATTTATAGGAGGTTACTCTAAATATGTTATTTATCTACAAATGTGTAAAATAATTGAAGGCCGTGAAATTTATAGTCACTATCAATTAATAGCTAACATTTATCAACCTTTTAAATATTTATAACTTAATACAGGATATTATCTTTTTTAAACAATACACAAAGATAGTGTTTTTTATTTTTAAAATGAAGTATGATATCATTATATAAAAAAGTATAAAGGATTATGTTTTTTAGTATCTTGTCCATCATTGTTTGAGCTAGATTATGTCTTTCTGTTTTTAGTTAGAGGTGGGCAAAAAAACCGGACCCGGAACCAGAACCGACAACCCGAACCGAAACTGGAAAACCGGAACTGGTTCAACTGAACCCGGCCAAAACCCGAACCCGAACCGGAACAGGTCAAAAACCGGTTGGAACCGGTTAAAACCCGGAACTGGAACCGGAACCGGAACCGGGTATTGACTTTGTTGACTGGAACTGGAACCGATTGGAACCGGAACTGGTTCTGGAACCGGAACCGGTTCCAAAAAAACCCGATTTGTGCACCTCTATTTTTAGTTATGTTTTACTTTTTTTTATTAAGTTATGAATTATGAAAAACATATTGTTAATATAACACGCTTGTATACTAGCTTATTATGTTTTACTTTTTTTTGTTAAGTTATGAATTATGAAAAACATATTGTTAATATAACACGCTTGTATACTAGCTTATGATGTATAAAATTAAATAATAAAATAAATAAGTACAAAAAGATAATAACACGAAATGATACTAAATGTAATTTACAACGATAAACACATATAACACAAAGAACCTAAAATATGTATTTTTTAAAATGATAAGTTTTTAAAAACACAATTGTGAAATAGTACCATTCTATACTTCTAATATGTAAACACGATGGTTAAATTATAATAATTTAATGTAATACATAAAAACTGATGACAAATTAAATAACAAAAAATGAGATTAAACTAAAACACAATGATGTTGTAACGCCCGTCTCCCAGGACACGTCACTATGTCGGATTTACTCATAAGCACATTGATAAAATATAAATAACTCAATCGCAGCGGAAATAAAACATATTATACATAAGTAAACCCGATTATACATATGTTACAAAACCATTTTTGTTTATTTATTTATTTTACAAAATCTACAACTATGTCAGTCTTCTCAAAACATGCAGCCAGCATCCATCCAAGGTCACTTATGCCAACTGTTTCTTGCCTCGACTAGCTGAAGCTTCACCGTCTCTACCTGATGTGCATGTTAAAAGTTGTCAGCTTAAGCTGGTGAGTTCTAAGTTTAGTAAACATCTTTTCATTTCAAATTATTTATTTCATAAAATCATACATCAATATACAAATATCATATTATACCAAAAACATTCATTAATTGAAACTCTGTTCACCAGACGGTGCTCTGTTTTACCCGAAGGTAACTCTGTTCACCCGAAGGTGCTCTGTTTCACCCGAAGGTAACTCTGTTTTACCCGAAGGTAACTCTGTTCACCCGAAGGTGCTCTGTTTTACCGGAAGGTAACTCTGTTTTTAAAACAAATTTTCGGGTTGCCTTTTTCTATTTTGAAAAATATGTACATAAAATCTGGCATTATCCCGACTTAACATTGGTATAAACGGGACACATCCCGGCATAAATATAATATCATATATATCAAAACACTATCACTATAACATTCACATCAGCCCAAAGTATTTAAAACAGTAAAACAGGGCTCATAGAACTCACCTGATTTACGCTTCTATCGTACAACTTTAGCTCCTCAATTCTTATTTCACGTTACCGCCAATTTCCTAATAACATCAGTACCCTAGTAGGATTACTTAACGTATCTTTATATTTTCAGGTATTGGCTCGAGTCTTTAATTGGACAGCATAACGGATTATGCTTTTTGATTTTCTTAAAAATACTTGGGCAGAATTTCGGCATATAAAACTTTATTTTAGAGTTTTAAATTGGACAGAGCCTCGTCTTATAAATATATATATTTTTATAAAATATTTGGGCAGCATCTCTGCATACTCCGTGTTTTACAAAAATATTGAAAATAACCTCCACGCATAATATTAGTGAGATTTTAAACAAACAGTATCTCGACTATACTATTTAAATAATAAAAATAATAAATTTAAAATAAGAGTGTAACAGGTGATTACCTCAAAATAGCTCGTGCCAATGCTCGCTTAAAAATACTTGGACGAACTTTTAGTAACTAACATACTCGTACAGTGGTTTTAAGAGAGTATTTTGACAGAGTTTTGTTACTTAAGAAAAATGAAAATTTGATCGTTGAACTACATCTACTTATAGATGTCAATTCCTTCGACGTGAAGAAAGAAAAAAAATATATATATGGTTCAATATGTTCCACGTATATGCTTTCAAACAAAATGTCACATGTTTGTTTGATTTTTTTATTATTTTATTATTATTATTATTATTATTATATTATTATAATTAATTTAGCTTAAATCTTGTTTTTCTCTTATAACTTTTAATATATGATGTTTTAAAAAGTTTCGAATATGTCGTTGGAATCTACTAATTATTCTCTACGTTTTTCTACCCAAGTTTCGTTGAAAACGGAGCAGTGTCAAAAATAATATATTTTATTAATTTTATACGGTCTCTTATAATAGTAAACTTTCAACTCAATAGGCATGGTTGTGGGTCGTTTTACGTTTCCCTAGTCACGCCACGTGTCTATAATCATGTCACCAATCGACACGTAGTAGTTGATTCCTAGATACAGTCGTATCTCATGGGGCACGGTCGTATCCTTTATTAAATTATTATTATTATTATTATTTTAATCCCATGTACTTTCTAATATCTAACCATGTCATGAAGATGCTCGAATTATGACTACCGCTCGGAGCTTCGGCTCGTCGAAACTTTTATTCGAAGCCTTGTTTCGAAATTTCGCTTACACTTATTTTGATCATTTTTTTATCTCTATATTATTGTTATCCTTAAAGATAACTTATTTGCTCGACTTAAATAAGTGTATTCTCTTATTTAATAAGTTCGTTTTAGGGTTTTGCTAAATTACTGTATAATAACATTGGTTTTAAGGCAAACGGAAGTACATACATATCGTATAATAACAATATTTATGTTGTTGAGAAAACCGAATGTTACATATGTGTAACTAAAACGTAAAACAAAATAATCAAAATGTCATCTTTTAAAAATTAAGAGTATGTCACGTGTCAATCCTAGAGCTCTTCTTACACTTTGGGGCCGTTTGGTTGAGTCTGAATGATTAAGTGCTGAATGGTTAAGACGTCTGAATGATTAAGAGGGTCTGAATGATTAAGTGCTGAATCAATTAAGAGCGTTTGGTTGTAACATCTGAATAAAAATAAAATCCCAAATTTCTCAAAAAAAAAACCCCAACCCTACCCGTCCCAATCTCCCATCGTCATCCACATCCAGCAGCCGCCGGAAGCACCGCCTCCGCGAGCAGCACCGCGAGCTCCACTGCCGGTCGGCGATTGCACCTCAGCCACGATCGGCGGTTGCACCTTCGATTGCAGCATCGTCTACCTTCAATTGCACCATCGTCTACCTTCGACTGGTGTATGGTGGTTCAAACCCTATCCACGATCCATTGCACCTTCGATTGCAGCATCGCCTACCTCCGATTGCAGCATCGCCTACCTCCGATTGCACCATCGTTCGGCGGTTCAAACCCTAGCCACGATCGGCGGTTCAAACCCTAGCCACGATCGGTTCAGACTCTCCCCTTTTCCTTCGATTGCACATCAGCCCCTCTTTTCCTTCACGTCTGAATGGTTCAGACTATTCCCCAAGTCTGAATGGTTCAGACCTCCATTCAGACATTTGGGTACATTCAGATGTATGTTTTTTTCGCGAAACAAACGGTCTGAATCTGAACCATTCAGATTCAGACCCATTCAGACCTGTTTAGACCCAAACAAACAGCCCCTTTATTAATATTCTAACAGGAAATCAATACTATTAGAACGAAAATTCAATTCTGGAATTAAAAGTACATATTAAAATATATTATGTAATCAAACTTTGGTTAAAGTTCAGCACAGTGTTACTATAACAGATTTTATTATTATAACATAGGTTTATAATACAGAATATTTACATCATATTAAAATCAAAAAGACCAAAGAAAATATAATAATGATCAGAATAAACATCAGGATAGACTTTAATTGAATCAATCCCTGATGTGCTCTCAGAACCTACACGTACAAACATACAGATGCAGGCAGGCATACATATGCATAATGTATCATACGTTTAAATTAGTTACATTTGACCTTCGATCGGTCTTCAAAACCTTCACCTCGTTCTTCCCTGATAGTGGCCAACCTTGGTGCCGAAGACGGTTTGATTGGAGGAACAATTTGCAACGGTGCGGTCTCCATCACGGATTTCGTTTGCACCATCCTCATCGATCGTGTCATATCGTTCAACGTCATCATGTTGGGTTGGTACTATGTATGTACAATCTCGTAATTTCTCTCTGGTAAAAGAGAGAAATTTGAAACCTAACGTTTTGACGTTAAAATGTAAATGATGACAACAGGTATTTATATTTGATTAATGTGATGATGAATGAGGGTAATGTGTTGAGTATTTATAGGCGTGTTTCCATGTTTAAACCATGAAAAAATATCTTTCTTGGTTGGTGTTGAGGAAAACCAGGTGTTAGATTGTGGGGTTCTGTTTTTATAAATTTTCTACCAATAATTGCTTCTTGTTTCAAACAAAATCAAAGGAAGAAAGTTGTCGTGTCAGTGTGAGAATTATTGAGTTTCTTGTCGAATAAATGTGTTTTATGGATAGTCACGATAAAACGTACATGTACGTGTCGAAAATAGTGTTGAAATCTTGACAATACTTGGTAAAAAGAAATTGATTTTTATTATTATTATTTTTTATGTCTAGGTGGTTACCAATTCACTATGAAGGAGTAATCTTGACATGTTTAATTGGGTCATTGGTTAAGAGACATGAAACTGAGTTAGATTTTGTTTGGAAGGGTCACCAGGGGCTATTCAAAACCAAAACAGAGATATTCACAATTTTGAATCAGATCTATATCTAAAAATTTGGAATTTTTGAATTTTTGGATTCAGATTTATTGACATTAACATATTTGTGTATGTATTTTAGCCTTTTTTTAAATTGTTTTCATGATTAAAAATACTAGATTTATATGTTTTTTTTTATTTTATAACTATTTTGGATATTTGTATACTATCCAAATTTGTATATGAAAATTCAGATATCGATTCAGAGATTTTGGATATTTGAATATGTATTTTTTATTTTTATAACTACTTCGGATATACTTTTACTATTTTGTATCCGAAAATTCTGATATGGATTCATATGTAAAAATCAACTGTCCAAAAATTTTGGATTTTCAAGTTTTGAACACCTCTAAGTATTAGAATAGTTGGGAATATACACACACATACATACATATTCCGCCAGTTAACATACAAATATTTTTTTGCATCTGAATGTACAAAGTATACACGATAAAATCACACAAACATTAATTGTTCTTGTGTAATTTTATCACACAGACACATAAGTTATCACACCCAAATGAAATAACTAATCAGTAGAAGGTGGGCAAAAAACCCAGTTTTGGAACCGGAACCGGGAACCGAAAAAAGCGGAACCGGTTCCACCTTTACCCGGCCAAACCCGAACCGGAACCAGTCAAACCCGAACCGGAATCAGTCAAAACCCGAACCGGTTGTTGACTTTGTTGACCGTAACCGTTTGGAACCGGAACGTGTTTTAAAAAAAAGGGTTTGCCCAGCTCTAGGTATCAGTATCACTGCCTAAACTAATGCTTAGTCCCAAACAGAGTTGGCCCATTTTTGAAGAGCCCATACCTATTAAGGTTAGGGCCCAACTCATTCTTTATGAAAATTTACCCTTCCAAGCGGCGTAGGTTATGAACTTATGATGGCTCTCAAAAATTAAATTATTGATTACTATTCAACACGACGACAACACCTTTTTTGTTTAACAAATTATTTTCTTGTTTGGCAGTAACTATTGTTTGCTATGGGTTCGAATATTTTTCTCCAAAATCATTACAAAAATCAGTTATGATCAAGACCATCTTCTTCATTCTATTCTAATATAATTAAAGTTCTTTTTTTTCGAATTAGAGATTGTAGTAGGGACATTGGTTTTGTAATCTTGTTTAAATAAATCATACATTTGTATGAGGGAAGACCCATAATGGCTACGATGATGAGCGGTTCTAAGATGATGAGACCCTAGTCTATTCCAAGCACAGGGTGAATACAGGAACAGCAATAATATATAAAGGGATTTATTTAAAAAAATAATAATAACTTGAAGCATTAAATTTAACATTGGCGAGTAATATCAAGATTTTAATTTCTTTTTAAAGGATTGTAAGTTAGAAAACAAATATATAAGACCGTAATTAGGTAAAGATAAAACAAAACATACTTGTGATTTATGAATAAAATGTTTTGTTATTATTTCATTTATTCTTTTTAAGCTCAAACACGCGTTGCTTCAAAAATGATTGGGCTAGTATATGCGCCTCGTATATTGCCTACATGTGACGTATAAGTTTATACGAAACGCATATTAGGCCATTATAAAGTTATCATTCACGATGAAAAATTCTGGCAAATACTGATGCCCCCTATGACCTATACAAATGTATAAAAGCTTAGACGAGGCATATGAAAAGTGTGAAATTTGAGAGTTTGGTGGCAATATGAAAAGTGTGAAATTGGAGAGTTTGGTGTAAGAGTACATATAATTTTTCTTTTTGAATGGCTAATGGAAGTTTAGTCTTCTTGGTAAATCTAATGATAAAAGGTCACTCAAATCCAACCAAAACAGACAACGCTGGTAACCCGGACTGGCCATCAATTCAAAGGGAGACTTAAAACTACCGTGAAACATCAGCGAAAGTGGGTCTTTCAAAGGAGCTCTCATTGGCTAAGTATATAAACACGTAAACAATGTGGTACAATAATTGAGTTTTTTGTTTTGTTTTGACGTACACGTCATCGGTGCATTAAATTTGGCAAAGTTTTTGTTGAAATTATCTCTCGCATCTTAAATTATTGATTGACATATTGATTCAATAGATCTTTCTAGAACTATAAGAAGACAAAACACTCACTCCCGTCCTCTTTCAATGTACGATGATTTCAAACGAATTGGCTATTCATACACCAAACCTTTTTATTTTAACACCTTCATCGATTTTATACGTCTCGTGTAGGTCTGTACGCGGCATATGGCCCCACGTATAAATCAATACTTCTCGTATAAGAGCCCAATCATTAGCACTGGCAAATTCTGACACGCAATGATTGCTGACGCATTGAGCCTCGTATAGGAGTCCAATAATTAACACTGACAAATTCTGACACCTAATAATTGCCCCTATACGCCTCGTAGTATGAGGGTGTGGGGTGGGTGAATAATAGAACCCTTTCAAACGCCAATTTTATATAAAAAAAAAATCTACAACTCTTGTAAAAATTCCCGTTTAATTCATATAAAATCATTCTTAAAAATTTTTTTAGATAAGTTTTTCAAATGTTTCCATAAAATCACTCTAAGTTTTTCAAACCAGCTTAACTTACGTTACATTTTGCAATATTGTGTTTTATTTATTCTATATGTTAGGTTATTTTAGTAAGTGATTGAAATAGAACATGAATTATAACTACTATTTAACGTATTAAATAGAAATAGAATTCATATATGTTTCATTTTAATAAAATTTATATAAAGTTTTAACAAATAAAAATTTCACAAGCTTGGAACCTAATAAAACACGAATAATTTTTTAGGAAAAAAAAAATTCTTAGATTGACTTTAGTTAAACATTACAAAAAACTACTTAATATGATGAATTTAAACATAATACACAACTAAATAATTTCCGTATTTTTTTAAACTGCCGTAGTAAATAGTAACAACTAGGTTTAATCCCCCGCGTGTTGCCGTGTGTTATCACTGTACACTTTTGAGATTGAGTATTGTATATTATTTGCAGAATCATAAGTTAAATAACAAAATCAAATATCTTGTTATGAACAATATGCAATTTTTCATAAAAACATAAAATCAAATAAAATCTTCACAAATATGTTACAAAAATACTAGAAAAAATTACTCACAAAAACTCAAATCTTTAAGCAGATCTCTCAAATTTAATAGAAACCAAAATTTTCAAGCAAATCTCCCAAAATATCCTCATCTCTGATTAATGCTTTTCAAAGTTAAAAATTTTCTAGTGGTACAAGTCTAAGTTGTCAAAATGTCACCACATGGAACAAACACATACATTAAACGTGCAAAAAAAAATTTAGGCTTTGAATAAATAAATAAATTTTGATGTGAATCCCAAATGGATGACTCATATAGGGTTTAAATGTTTCTTTCTAAAATCGGGTTTTCACATGATACAAACCTATATAATATAAAACATCAATACATGGAACATACACCTATGTTAAATCTGAATAAAAAATTAGGTTTTGAATAAACAAATCAATTTTAATGTCGGTTAATATGAATTACATGCTTATTTTCAAAATTTCAAATGGAAAACTCATATAGTGTTTAAGGGTGTGCTATCTCAGATTGGGCTTTCACAAGATAAAAAGCCTCCGTATATATGTGTGTGTGATCTTGGTACCCAATATCACTATTTTACTATGCATATTATTTTATATATAATAAATATTCCTTATTCATGAAATTTAATACCATATTGTAATTCCAAAAAAAAAAAAAGCCTATAATGGGTTCTGCCAAACTGGTCTTAGTCTTGTAATTAAGTTTTTCTTTCTTTTCTTTTTATTGTTTTGTTTTGTCGTAATTTGCTATTTGGGCTGCGCCATTTATATCAATTGATAGCCCAATACTTACGGAGAATCGACTAGACAATTTGTCATTTTGTCCCATGTTCGTTGCCTTGTTGGCAAATTAGGGGTGTTAATCGAATCGAATTTCGAATATTTCGAATCGAATGATTTCGAATTTTGAATTTTTTATAAGCATTCGAATTCGAAATTTATTCGAAAAATCCAATTCGAATTCGAAATTCGAATTCGTTTTCAAATTCGAAATTCGATTCTATTCGAATTCGGAATTCGAATTCGAATTCAATCCGAATTCGATTCGAATTCGACTAGAATTCGAATTAGTTTGATTTGCATTTAATTTAAAAATTGTTTATACTTGCTATCTTTATATATTCAAAATATCAAATAATTAAAACCTTAAATATCCAAATATCAAATAACCAACATCTAAGTTGTAATATTAGAAGTATCATTTAAACTAATAAAATGATAAAAATTTAATATATAATACCAATGATAACATATAAAAAACATAAAGTGACAAATAATCAAAATATTATAAATTAACAACCAAAATGATCATTTTTTCGAGCTTTACAGTTGATGTTTTTGTTGTGAATGTTTAGGTTTACTGTATTTAAAAGTGTTAAAATTATAGGTATTTTATATTTAAATTGACATTTATGTAATACGCTTTCAGTTTTTATAAACTAAACCACTCAAATAAAAAGCCTAATTTTTAAATATAGTAACTATTTGTAAATATAAAATAAATATATATAAATAATTTAAATTCGAATTTCGAATCGAATCGAATTAGAAATATGAAATTCGAAATTCGATTCAAAATTCGAAATTATACTACGAATCGAATCGAATTCGAATGTGAAAATTCGAATCGAATTTCGACTTGCTGTTTTTCGAATTGAAATCGAATCGAATTTCGATTATTTCGAGTCATATTCGAAAACTGAACACCCCTATGGCAAATCGATGAAACAGATTACCACCTAATCTAGATGTGGGAACCGGTTTTTTTTTAACTGGTTCCGGTTTCGGTTCCGGTTTTTTACCGGCCTCAACCACTTTTTGGCTAGTTCTTGTTCGGGTTTTGACCAGTTATGATTCGGGTTTGGGCAGATAAATGTGCATGAGAGGCCTTGGGGAGGGGCAAACCCGACCTCCGTCCAGGACCCATTTATCGCAAGGGCACAAAAAATTTTAAAATCGTTTTTAAATTATATATATTTACTTATATCTCTAAATACAAAACCAAAAAATTCTCAGGGCTGCCCCTGTAAATGAGGAACCAATTCCGCTTTTTTGGTTCCGATTCCAATTTCTTTGAAAATTCGGAACCGCTGTACCCACTAGTTTCGGTTCGGGTTTTCGGTTCCGGTTCCAAGTATTTTTGCCCACCTCTAACCTATGCTTTGTGGTCTTTAGTAAAAGACTAAATAATAGTTTGCTTGTGATCTTGGTGCATTAACATAAAAACCATAACACTATTGTGAAAGGCTTGATGACATATTGATACTTCGTAGGCGTCACATGAAATGGTGGTTAGTAAATTTGAGTAAAAAGTGTGCAATGTAGATATATAATGGGTGACGAACAGTGACGTATATTACATTATTTTATTTAGAAAATAAAAAACATATACGATTGGTAGTGCTTTTATAACTAAACAAGTAATCATGATTATTGTTTTTTTGCTTAGTACGTGATAAAGTCTTTATATAAAGTCTTTATATGATGTAGTGTAAGTGCTTGATAACACCGGGTCAAATCAACTATTTTAAAGGCATTCAGCGAAACGAAAAATCCAGGGCCCTACACCACAAAACCTTTCCTGAGTATTAGAAAATAATAAATTTTTATTTGAATATTTCTTCTATTGTTATTTCTTTCGGCTCACACAAACTAAAAAAATGCATAAAAAAATTAAAAATTGAAAAATAGGCTTAAAGCTTTTGGTTGGATTGTTTAGTTCATTAGGTGACCTTATGATAAAAGTGTGATGCCATATTAAATGATCACTTAATAGTCAAACATTTCACATAGCCTAAATATAGAAAGCTATGAAATCTTTATATTGACTGAAAATCAAATTTAAAATTCAAATACGGTTGGAAACCGAATTCGCATTTTGGTTTCGTATATTATGTTATAGATACGGTTCAGTAATGGTTTTCGATTTTTTAACATCTATAGTAATATTTTAATCTAATTTAAAAAATAACATTTTTAACTAAGTGTTTAAAAAATGAACTTTTTAATAACTAATTTTTTAAAAAGCAATATTATTATTTTATTTCCTAACTTATTTAATTAAAAGCAATTTTAATTTTATTTTAACTTAAAATATCATTTTATAATTTATAAGTCATTACTATTAAGTATATAATAGTTTCATTATTCAACTCGTATAGATACAACCATATACTTTTATAAAAAATAACATTTTTACAAAATCATTTTTATAAACAAAATGCTTAAAAAATGGATGTTTAAAAAATAATAATATTATTTTATTGGTTAAAATATTAACTTATTTGCACTAATTAAAAAAATTTGTTGTATAATTTCTAAATTTTTATATTTAGTAAAAAAATTTTAAAATTGTGTGGTCTATGACTACTCATCTAGTAATACATATATACGCATTTTTAAATCAATTATTATTTTATAAAAAATTACTACACTAAACTTAAGAGAAATAATGAATTATTAATTGTTAATAAGTCATAGTTCAATTGGTTTGTAAGGAGGCAACTTCATGATTTTCCAATATAAAGGTAATGGGTTCAAGTATTACTTAAAACAAAATGTTCAGGCAAACCAAAGGTTTATCATAGTATGTCTTCGAACGGTAGGTGTCTTTTGAAATGATGGACGAGCTGAGTAACTTATGTTGTCTGTGTTTCGCAGGCTTGGGTGGCCTTCACCATTAGGTTTACCCGGGTGACCCGGGATTATTGTTATGTCAATTATTTATTTTACATTTCTAATATCATTTATTACATATTTACCCAAGTAAAAATGTTACTTATATATTTTTTCTTATTAAAAGATATTTTCTCTTTCAAATAAACTAATAAATTAATAGAATAATATATGTAAGGAAGTGTTTGTTTTTTGAAAAAAAGCTCTTATAGCCTCTTATGTCTGCGCCGCGCAGACGCGGGAAGATGTTAGAGGTTCGCAGGTTGTTTGTTTTCCCTAAGACCTTTCATTAAAAAAGGTCTGCGCGACCTCTTCTTGACGCAGACGTGGACTAACCTCTTATAAACTCTTCTTGCCTCTTCTTGACAAGGGTTCCAGTTTTTTTTTCATTCTTCACTTCACGCCTTTTTCACAAAAACCCTATCCCCTCCATCTCCATCGCAGCACACCTCCCCTCCACCTCCACTCGCCGACGACCGCCCACCTCCACTGCCGAAGACGACCGCCCACCGCCCACCTCCACTGGCGAAGACGACCGCCCACCGCCCACCTACACGCACGGCGTCGCCTTCCACGACCTACACGCACGATCGACTGCCAAAGACCACCTCCGACCTGCCGCCCCTTCCTCCACCACCGCCGCACAGCCGCCGCCGCCCCTCATCTACAGCCGCCCCTTCATCTACCTCCGACCTGCAGGTAACCAACTTCTTTAAAATTTCTTTGTTTTTTCCCTACAGGTCACTTCATTTCTTCTTCTATGCGTATGTACAAGTGTGATTTAATTATAAGATCAGATCATAGTGAGATACTTTCTTCTTGTAATATGTGACTTCAACATGATTTTTACATTCGTTGTGGCCGGTTGGGAAGGTGTCGCACATGATTCTAGAATTTTATCTGAGGCATTATCAGATCCATGCTCTATTCCCGTTTCCACCACCTGGTATGTTTATGGATTGTTAAATAAATATCTTACTTTAATATTCTAATTAATTGCGTTGTCGTTACAGATAAATATTATCTTTGTGATGCCGCGTATGCACACTTACGAGGATTTATGGCTCCATATCGTAATGTGAGGTATTGGCTTGGAGATTTTCGTCGGAGACATGCTTTGACCAATAAAGAAAAATTCAACCATGCACATGCAAAACTTCGAAACGTCATTGAACGTGCTTTTGGTGTCTTGAAAGCACGATTTCCTATATTGAAGAGGATGACGCCATTTCCGTTGGTTACACAAAGGAACACTGTCATTGCATGCTTCGCGTTACATAATTTCATAAGGAAGGTTTGAGCGATGAGTTATTTGCACAATATGATCAACCTAATTTGTCATTTTGAAATACTCATGTGAATGTTGTTGCTGATGAAGACGAGGTCGAAGCAAATGGAACTGCATCGGATCGAGAGTATATGACTCGATTACGAGATGAAATTGCAGAGCAGTTGATGCAAAATATGGAATCTTAAAAAAATGTTGTTGTGGTTTTATGAATGTTGTTTGATGGATGTTAAACTAGAATTTAAATTTCAATGTTGAAAGACTGTTATAGTTTCAAAAAAATGGTTTATTTAATTTTTAATCAATTTTAGCAGCTCGCAGACGTCAAAAAACAAACAGTCTGCTTCTTGCAGACTGCAGACATTTGGTCCAACTCTTCTCCTGCAGATATCTGCAGATGTGGTCTGCAGACTGCAGACATTTAACCTCTGAAAAAACAAACAGCACCTAAAAATCTCTTGAATGTATTCGTTTGTCGTTTAAGAAAATGAATTATTTCATTGCGCCATTAAGACTAAGTTTAGTGGGTGAGCCGCAGAATCCGCGGGGACGACGTGGCCAGCGGCTCCCGGCGGGAACACCGCTACACCACCCCTGCGGCGACGAGATTTCAGGTTACACGGCACCCGCTCCCCGCTCCCACTCCTCTCATTTCATTGGTGAAACATATTTTTAGGGCCCACATGTTGAAGATACTTCTCGTTCGCCAGAGAAGAAGACCGGAAGTGGATCGCCGGAGAAGAAGACCGGAATCTTGCCAGAGTTGTTGGCGTCGGATGGCGAAACAGACACCACCGATGGAATCCTCGCGACGAGAGGAGAAAGATGGTGTAGAGATTGGTGGATGGCGCCGCCGTGGTTCGCCGGAAACGAACCGGCAAGGTGGTGGTGGTGTTTCTCTCTCTCTCCACCATCCGCCTCTCTCTCTTCTTCAAAATTGTAACCGTTCAAAAAAAGCAAAAACCAAGATATATATATATATATATATATATATATATAAACAAAATTATAATTAAAAATATTTTATGATGTGGAATAGTGAGAAAGGGTTTTCAGTGGGGTGACCATTGTGGGTGTTTAAGGTTTTCAGTGGGGTGATGACGTGGCAGGAAATTTCAGTGGGAAAGGATTTTCAGTGGGGTGACCGCTGTGGATAGCCTAATATCCGTCTTGAATTTTGCGGCTATTTTATTCGTTACATTATACTTTCTGGCTATTAATGCATTCGTTCTTATTATTATTATTATTATTCTAATACAAAATAATTATTAAATAGTCTATTTGATCCTATCTATTTAGTGGATCAATTACGGCAAAAACAAACCATTACGTCATAACACCGTCATCCTTTTTTTTAAATATCAACCTGAACATCTTATATGTATCAAAACTAGGGGTTTACCTGCGCGTTGCGGCGGTAATTCCTCTACGATTTCGAATATCATGACGCAGATAAAATCC
Organism: Mikania micrantha; assembly: GCA_009363875.1. NCBI lineage: Eukaryota > Viridiplantae > Streptophyta > Magnoliopsida > Asterales > Asteraceae > Mikania > Mikania micrantha. The sequence continues at coordinate 60,722 of SZYD01000769.1, read as the reverse complement.
AGTATATCAAAGTGCAGATATTTGTATTTTAACAACCGTTGTGACATGTTTTTATATTTGTATTTTTACAAACAAAATTGTAAGCCATATCACTATACCAATGAGTATTTGATCACGATAGTAGTGATAACATATATACCATTTTTGCGGCGGTTAAATTTATATTTTTTTTAACTTGCATCAATTTTTTTTGATACGGTCCATTTTATTTTTTGAAGCGGTCCTCCAAAAAATAAATTTATTTTTATTAGCGATTCGTTCCTTTTTTTAAGCAATTCAAGTTTTTTTTCCTCTTTTTTTAAGCGGTTGAATCGCTTTTGCAGCGGTCTCATATCCGAGTTTTATCAGACATTGGTAACATAAGACAAAAACGTATATTTTCCCTATTGTTTTGAAGCCCCTGCAATGCCGACCAAGAGTTTTTCAGACATTGGTAACATAAGACAAAAACGTATATTTTCCCTATTGTTTTGAAGCCCCTACAATGCCAACCAACTAAAATTGTACAAAAAAAATTGAGCCATACCGCTCTGCTAATATGATATTCAATCACGATAACGATGATAATATCGCAAACATCAAAACACATATAAACAATCGACCGCAACGACTATCAATCCGTTCGCCGTATTTTTTAATTAATATTAATATTGTATAATTATTACTAATATTTAGTTATTATTATCATTTAATTATTACTATTATAAAAATATATGTATTGTCAGAAGTATTTTTTCGACTAAAAATTATAGATTGAGTCATACCGTCTTGTCGTGGTGACAATATCACGAATATTTAAACACAGACAAAAAACCGGTCGTGACGGTTTTAATATAAATGTCAAAAAAAAATCATATAAATAATTGAGTAAATATCATTTTTGGTCATTTCTATTTACAAAAATTTTCAGATATGATCGTTTGTTCGGTTAGTATTTAACGGAGTTAATAGAGAAAGAACTGAGTTTGCAACATTTGAAAATTTAAAGGACTAATTTTGTCATTTTGAAATATAAAGGAGTATCTCTGAAATTTTGTGTGAACATAAGGACCAAAAGTGCAATTTACTCTTATTATAATTTAATTATTAATATCATATGTAATTATTATTATTTAACTTAACTCTTATTAGAAAGTAAAATAATGTCTGAAGGGGTCGAACGCGGGTCAACAAAGTGGCAGCCAAAATTAATAATCTTCGTTTGCCAATTCACCTACAAGACGAATGGTTTTTTTCTTTCAAAGCATATTGCATGTATATTAGAAATAATATTGGAATTAAAAAATATTAATTACGTTTGTAAAATGTATATATAGTAATGTGTCGTGAATCATACTAGTAGCTCGGCTGGTAGCTTAGTGCTGCGTGAAATTTTGAAAGGATTGAATAACTGCACAAACAAAAATATCATAGAACTAGTAATTTGACCCGTCGCGCGTTGCGGCGACGTCAAAACGTATAATAATTTGTTTTTTACAGTTGAATGAAAACATATTATATTTTATCAAAGTCATTTCCTAGCAAAGTTTACGTTAAAGCATAAATAAAGTAGAAACCACATAAAATAAAATTCTATAAAGTTTAGAGATAAAGTTTAAATTGAGTCACTTGTAAAATTCTTTACAAGTGAAACTTAAAAGTTTTGAAATGTGAACAATTAAAAGTGATCAGTGACATACTATCATTGACACTTTAAATTGAGTCTAAAGTGAGGTGTTATGTTAACATTTTATAAAGTTTAGAGATAAAAACTTACAAATAGGACTGAAACCTAAAGTTTATGGAGAAAACATAAATGTCTATGAGTGAAACTTAAAAGTTATTTAACATTAGATGTTAGAGTCAACTTTAAATTGTAAAGACGTGAAAAGCTAAAATGACACTGTAAAGTTCAGAAACCTAAAGGTTTTGAAAGTTGGAGAGTTACAAGTGATAGGTTGTACATTTCCATCGATGCTTCAAATTGAGTGTATGGTTGAATCAGTCTTAAAAACTTAAAGGGACAAAACAACAATCTACAAAACTTACGAATGAAACATAAAATCTAGGAGTCAAATTTAAAAATTTTGAGATTGAATGCAACGATAAACTATAAATTAAGAAATAAATGTGGAATGTTAAAGTGACATTTTAAAAAATTTAAGGAATAAAGGTTAAAATTTATGAGGGAAACAAAGTGACAGTTTACAAAATCTAAGAATAGAACGTAAAAAATTTAAGAGTTAAACAATAAAAAATTAATATGAAGTGCAGAAATAAACTTTAAGTTTTAAAAACTTAAGAATGTTAATACGAAATTTTACCAATTTTAGGAATCAACAAAATCATTACACTAAAAAAAGAAAATTAGATGATTAAAAATATATGAAAAAGTAAAAGAAATAAAAAACAAAAGATGGTGCTACCAGGATTTGAACCCAAGGCACTCTTTGGAATAGTAAAGATAATAGAAAAATAGTTGATGTCCATTTTTAACCAACGTATTTAAGTGTAGATATAATTCCGAAAAATGCATAACTGGGATTCGAACCGAAGACGTGCCTCTTAACATAAGCGCTGCTTACCAAACCAACCAAAATACAAATAAAGAAATTATCAGTAATCAAATATGTAATCTAAATCGCTGGAGTGTGAAAACAAAAAGGATGCACACCGACATTGCAATTTAAGATATATAGAATAGAATGGTATATTTAGATATCTATCTATACTAATAAATCAAAATAATTGTGGACACTTGTCATCATTCTAGGCAACTTACTTTTTTGTTTCTCGCTTCTTTCTCCTATTTAATGATTTATATTTTTAAAATTTAGTCAGGAGTTAAGGATAATTACTATAACATGTATAATGATTAATATATTTATCTATTCTAATAAATAAATGTTTATAAAGACACACATGTTATGTTGTTAAAGCACCTCAATGTATTTTTTATTAAATCATATTATTAAAATAGTATATATACTTTTTATACATTTTTAAATTGATTAATATTACTTTTAAAAAAAAACAAATTATTATAAAATATATAATTTGTAAAAAGGGAATTTAAAATGTAATATTTTGTGACACCCCGTAAATTCCAGGTCAGCATTCTATTCTAATTAAATGTTATTTAATTGATAAATGTACACGTGACACTAGAATTAGTCAATTTAGTGTGACACGTGCCAGGACAGTATGAACACTGACACAAACACGATAATTCGAAGAATTATCGTAACACGCACACACGTGTCTAAGAAAACACGAACGTTGGTGAACGTTTACCACATCATGTAACAAAACACTAGAAACCTCACGAAACACTCAGACATCGAACTTAGAAGTTCGAACGAGGCCGAACAATAGTCCGTAAGCGTGAAAACGGCAAAGAACGGGTTAAACCATTGAAATTGGGCTCTTCATGGGCTCGTCGCAATACGCTAAGGACCCTGGAGAGGCCCATGGCTGTACGTGATGAAGGGGCGGGGATTTTGAATTCCCGAAATCTATCACGGTACTCGAAGCATCTTTTTGGCCTTCACGGCGGTACGCGACGAGGCTAACACGCAAAAATCTTATAAAACCAAGACACCATCATTGCTAGCCACCCTACAACTTCATTTCTCGAGTTCTTTAGCCATAATTCGATCCAAAACCTCTACCAACAGACCTGGAACCCCATAACCTCCATTGTTGAAGTTGTTCTTGAAGGTTTGAAGCTCACCTTGAATATTGGAGACCCAAGAAGCCAAGGGAAGAACCCCAAGCACCCATCACCTGTTTGGACCTGCTAAGGAGCTGCTCACTACCATTCCAGGAGCACCTAAGAGCTGTCTAGGATTCATCTAGGCCTTCTTGAACCACCAAAGGTAGATTTCATGGTCAAAACACCCATCTAACACCTATACACCCACATGCAAGCACTCCACTATCACATGCACGAATTCCTAGCATTTTGAATCTGGATTTGATGTTAAATCTACTGATTTTAATGATCTATGATGATTTGATAGTGTTATATGATGACCCATGATGATGGGTGTATGTGTAATGCATGATTTGGTCATGAATGAATGTAATAGTGCCATGCATGTATGATCCATGACTTGTTTAATGATTTTGGATATTCAAATGTGTTTATTGATGATATTAGAAGTGTGTTACATGATGTGTTACATTTGGAATGGTTAAAAATGGATCTTTGATGAAAGTTACTATTTTTAGTAACTTTTTAGTTACAACTTGATGATGATGATAAGATTATAAGCATGCATGTGTATGGATTTACTATTAGAATGATATTAGGATGTTAAAATGCTAGGGAAAGTGATTTGAGACTTGATTGTGGACATATTTGGCCAAGTTACTATATTTAGTAACTTTTGTGGCCTAAAATGTTGATAGATAATAATTTGGTCTAGATTGAGCATGATTAGATGATGTTAAATGGTATTATATGATGTTATGTGATATAAAAATGGCTTAGATATGTTCAGGATAACCATTTGAAGGATATTTGTCATAGCTACAATTTTTAGTAACTTTGTGAAATATCGATCTAGGAATGCTAGATATGTTTTGAGCACGCTAAATGACTTAATATGACTTGATATGATTATTGCATGCTAAGTTAGATGGTTTCTGATGAAGAGCATGCTAGATATGGAAACTTTCCTATTTAGGAAACTTTTATATGCGAAGATGACTTGTATGCTTATTTGACCACCAATGATAATGTGCTATGTGTTAACATGATCACGTAAGACTAACGAGCATGCTAGATGTCATACCCCGGGCTCTTGACGGCCCGAGTGCTGCGACCCGATTGGTTTCATTGACAAATATAGTCTCGGTCAGAGTTTATTATGCATTTTAATATGTTTCAGCGGAAGCGTTGTTTCATAAATTCATAATTTTATGAATAAATCACATGCATGGATGTGAAAACTGTTTTTCATAATTTACAAATAATTCATACCCATAGGTATGAAAAACCATATTTTAATTGCCTGTAAATGACTTTTCAGGGTTTTATAAAATTTCATATGCATATATATGAACATATCATTTTATTTCATTTTAAACCGAGTTTTTTTTACAAACATATATTTACATATCCCGGTTTACACGAGAATTGGAGGTATAACTCCAATCGCTCATCGGTTTCGCCACAAGATTTTATTTAAGGCGTCATAGGCCCTAAACCTCTAATCTTGTTTCTGATTTGTCATTCATTATCACCTGAAAAGTTTTTTAAAATAAAACGTCAACATAAAGTTGGTGAATACAAGTAACAGACTCGATATATAAGCATAGCATGTTCGGTCTTTTAACCATAAGTAATATTGACAATACTACACATTTAGCAGGTTATTTCACTGATCGATAAAACTACTACATACACTGGTTTATAACTGTCACTGGTTAGGAACTACAGCGCAGCGCGTCTTACGTTTTGTTCCCTCCAGCCCACAGTTGGTCACTGGTTAGGTTGCCTGCGCAGTACATCCTACGTTTAACCTTCCAGCTCACCAGTACCAGCCACATATGGGAATTTCACCCATATGCGTATACTATTTTCAAACCATACGTATACTAATAGCCTAAATGATGGTCACGTAGTATCTCTTTATGCGTCAAAGTTTAAACATACATGCTCATAAAAATTCATTTATAATTTAAAAACAAGTTAGATGTATTCACCTGTATTTTTGGTTGGCTGAGCGACAAATTAGAACTTCTCAATATAAATTTGGGCAGCGTTTCTGCTTAATCTATTCTTATAATTATTCTACAAAGAAGATTTACTTATTTATTATTATGATTACGATTACGATTACGATTACGATTACTATTATTATTATTTTAAGTAAACTAATTTATTTTATTATTATTATTTTTATATACATATGGTCGGATCTTAACCCTAACCCTATAAGTTAATAACTAGAAATTAAATAATATACCTAAACGAACCAACTGTTTAATCTTGACTTTGTATTTTGATCAGCACATCCTAGCATCCAAAGCCTCTAATCTCCTTCTCAATTGTATGTGTATATATATATTTTTATGCTCGCATATGAATTCATATTACGGTAGAAGTATTTATAGGCAGTTTTAAACTTACTCTTCAAGGCATTCATAGACATAGGTCAAACTATGCCTGGTAAAATGGGCGGGTTGGGTCGGGTTGGGTAACGGATCAGAACGGGTTCGGGTCAGGATGGGTGCGAGTCACATCAATTTAATTTAACTTTAGATGTGTTATAAGTAAACAAATAGTCCATTTGGATAATTTTTAGTGATTTTCTCATCAAATATGTATTTAATCATTCTTAAATGTTTGACTCCATTACATTTACATATTTTTTGGTTACCCGTCTTGACCGGCATTGTGTTCAAGTGCTACCCATCTCAACCCATCCAATATTATCATGTTACCCATTTCAACCCATTATACTACAATTGTTTACCCAAACCAACCCATTTCCTTTGACATGGGTAACAATTGCCACCTCTAGGTCAAACACGTGTGATTTAATCGACGAAATGAATCATCTTCATATGTCATTTGGCTTCAAAAATTTGACACGTACAACATTTCTTCAATTCACAGAATGTAAAATTTATATTGTTTTATTATTATAATTAATTTAGCTCAAATTTTGTTTTTCTCGTATAACTTTTAAAATATAATGATTTATAAAATTCTAAAAATACTGCTAGGATCGACTCATTTTTATCTACGTTTTGACCTAAGTTTCGTTAAAAACGGAGAAAGTTTAATTATAATATATTTTATTAATTTTAGACGGTCTCCTATAACAGTGACTGATCGTTCAAACAACGATTATTCTAATAATCTTTTCATCCTACCTATTCGTTTAAAAAAAGGTTAAAAATTTTGAGCAGTTATTTCTAGTTTTATATTGTCGAATAATCATATTTATTAAATAAACTATTATATTTTATTAGACGAGACCTTACGTTTTAACTAATCGTTTTTATTATTTTATTTTTGACCAATAATATTTTAATTTTAAACGAGAGTATTTTATTTATATCTATAAAACGGGATGTTACATCCTCCCCACCTTTGTTTTAATCTCGTCCTCGAGATTGTTGAAATAGGTGTGGATATTTCTTTCTTATTTCTGACTCCAGTTCCCATGTGTATTCAGGACCATGTCTGGAGTTCCATTTAACCTTAACTAACACTAATTTCTTACGCTTGAGTCTCTTTTCTCGACGGTCTTCGATTTGAAGTGGTTGTTCGATAAATTTTAGTTTTTCATTCACTTCAACATCTTGAAGTGGCATTAATAATGATTCGTAGGCCAAACATTATTGGAGATTAGAAACTTTAAACACATCGTGTACTCCGGCCATTTCTACCGGTAGTTCAAGCTGATAAGCCACCTGTCCGATTTGTTTAAGAATTTTAAAAGGTCTGACATAACGTGGACTTAAGTTTCCCTTTTTACCGAATCGTACTACTCCTTTCTATGGTGAAACTTTGAGTAGCATTTTATCACCAACGTTGAATTCTAATGGCTTTCTTCTTCTGTCTGCATAGCTCTTTTGACGATCTCTGGCCGCTTTCAATTTTTCTCTAATTTGAAAGACTTTGTTCGTTGTTTCTTGCACGATTTCTGGACCAGACAACTGATTTTCACCAATTTCAGACCAACAGACTCGTGTTCGACATTTTCTACCGTAGAGAGATTCAAACGGTGCAGTCTGAATACTTGAGTGATAACTATTATTATAGGAGAATTCCATTAGAGGTAAGTGATCATCCCAACTTCCTCCAAAGTCTATCACACAAGCTCGAAGCATGTCTTCCAATGTTTGGATTGTTCTTTCGCTCTGCCCATCAGTTTGTGGATGATAAGCAGTGCTGAAATTTAAACGTGTTCCAAGAGCTCTTTGAAAACTTTGCCAGAATCGAGACGTAAAACGATTATCCCTATCTGACACAATGGATAATGGCACACCGTGTAAAGATACAATCTCATTTACATACAACTGTGCTAGCTTATCCATAGAGTAAGTTTCTTTCATTGATAGGAAATGAGCAGACTTGTTCAGTCTATCAACGATAACCCAAATCGTATCATTCCCACGACTGGTTCGGAGAAGTTTAGTTATAAAGTCCATGGTTATCATTTCTCATTTCCAAACAGGTAGTTCAAGTTGTTGCAACATACCCGAAGGTTTCTGGTGTTCAGCTTTAACTTGAGAACAAGTCAAGCATCTTGCAACATATGCGGCAATATCTTTCTTCATGCAAATCCACCAATAATTCTCTTTTAGATTCTTGTACATTTTATCGCTTCCTGGGTGCATCATGTAACACCCCAAATTTTCTAATACAAGTTATTTGAATTTACGAATGGGTAACTGATAATTAACTTGTAAGAAATAGACGAAAAACCAACGAAAACGAGTACACGAAAATCTATACTCGAAGTTAGTTTCGAGAACCCTTGTATTCGAATCTGGTACTCGAAAATTTGAGTACCAAGTTCGTGTACTCAGCCTATATATATGAGTGCCTTGGGAATCGTGCATACCTTTGGCTAGGAGCACAGTTTCTCTCAAGTACTCGAAGTTGAAGTTCAAGAACATCAAGAATCGGCTGTAAATCGCTCCAGGAGAAGAAGGAACGCACGAGAAGCTAAAAGGAGGATCACCTAACTACAAGTAAGTGTTCTAAACTAAAAAGTTAGGATTTTTTTAGACAAAAGTGAACTTATGCATAAAGCTCACACCTTTATGCATAAAGTTCGAAACTTGGTAGTTCCAACATGATGGTAACCACACAAGAAACCTGTAACTAGCTCCCCATAGTCTTAGATAAATTTCTGAGATAGTTTATGATGGAAAAACGAGTATTCGAAAATATGCCTTGGGGGATACTCGAAATTTATGTTTATTCATTTCGAGTATGTGGATTTTGAGTACAAAGTTTCGAGTATACTATTTCGAGTATACTACTTCGAGCATGTAGATTTCGAGTACTCATAGGTTCGAGTACACTAGCATTTCGGGTGCTAGTGATATCTCGAGTACTCTAGTCTTCGAGTACTAAGGCAGTTCGGGAACATAATGGTTTTCGAACATTGGGGAGGGGGGCTGGTTAGGAGGCTATGAGGACTTAGGAAATATTCTAAGTCTAAGAATGGTATGTGATGATATGATGTACTGATGTAGGTTCTTAAGTCTTAGCTAAGGAGTTCGGCTAAGAAGAAAAGAGGCTACTATCAGGTGAGTTCTAGACGCCCTATTTTATGTTTAATGTTTTGGGCTGGCATACATGCTTATTGTTATGTTTATGATGTTATGTGCTTATGATGCTGATAAACGAATGATGATGTGCCATGACTATGTATGCATGTTTAGGTGCTTGCATGATTTATGCATGAAAGTATGCTAAGTATGACGAATGCATGTTAGTAAGTTACGATGATGAACTGTATGATAACATGCTATGATGATTATATGCTAGCATAATGTGTTTATGATGCCATGATGAATGATATGATGATATGTTGCTAGCATGACATAGGTATGATGCTAGGAGGTTATGATGATATGATACTAGCATAGCCGGTTATGAATGATCCTATGTTATTAGGATAAGGTTACAATGTTATGCTAAATGATGATATAGTGCTAGTATATCATGTCATGATGAATGATGGTTGCTCCCGTACTTGTTACGGGGTAAGTATGACGTTGCTCCCATACTTGTTACAGGGTAAGTATGACGCTGCTCCCATATTCGTATGGGGTAAGTATGGTTGCTCCAATACTTGTTACTAGGTAAGTATGACGTTGCTCCCATATTCGTATGGGGTAAGTATGGATCTGCAGAACGCTTCGGCGGGTCAGATCAACGATTATGGAGCCTTGTGCCGGCATAAGCCCACTGTTACGCTCGGTAGCAGTGGTTGTATGATGATGATTAAGATGTTTATGTGACAAAGTTTTGGATTATGTGAACGAAATGATGTTTTATGTTAAGTATGTTTTAACTTAACAAAACGTTTACGATGTTTTATGAAACTAGAACTAACCAGCTTAAGCTGACATTTTAGCATGTATGTCAGGTTAAAGCTATGGTAAGAAGAAACGTGGAGCTCGGGCATCAAGATAGAGCATCCGATGGTGTTGGCAATCAATTATGTTTTAATTCAGACATTATTTCATGTTTGACAAACTATGTTTTAAATTCCGCTGCTATCTATGAAATTTTTAGTTTAAGAGCTATGTGTTATGACGAAACCAACCTCTGTGGGGTCGGCCGGGATCGGGGCCTCACAAGTTGGTATCAGAGCCATAGTTTGAGAGATCTTAGCATCCCAAATGCTAAGACTTAAACTGAGAATGGGATTAGGTGATGCGGATTGCCAACCACGGATGAACGGATGCCACGAGTTGAATGCGTATGTACGAGTTAAGAAGTAGATGTAAGGATAGAAAGGTAGTTAGATGTCATGCACGATGAGGAGATGGGATGGGAAACGTTTAGAGCCTACGAGTTGGGTAAATGGTTAATAACACCTGATCAACGTCATTAACGATTTACAAAGCTTATTTCGTGCTAAACTGATTCCTGTACTGACTCATCAATTGTTGCATTATGTAGAAAGTTTAGATGGCCGGACAAAGGGGTAGACCACGAAAGAAACCACAGGAAGCTAAGGAGCCACATGTCGAGACCGAGAAGCCTATCAATGAAGAAGAAAACGAGCACAGTGAACCACCGGAAGACGAAGAAGAGTTCACACTAGAGCCTATCGTGGTAAAGGCTATTTCTGATGAAGTCTGCAGAATCATGGATGAGAAAATGTCGGCAATGATTGCTAAGGCATTAAAGGATGCGCTGAAGGAAAAGTCGGAAGGAACAAAAGAAAGCACCAAAGATGACGAGGAAATCGTGATCCTCGAAACAAAGAGAGGTGAATCCAACTGAAGTATGATGAAAGGCTGTGACTACAAGGCCTTCAAAGGATGCAATCCACCATCCTTTGACGGAAGGAAAGATGTTGTGGCCACCTGCCACTGGATTTCTGCGATGGAGGCTGTTATCTCTATCAGTGAGTGCCGAATTGATCAAGCTGTCAAGTTTGCAGGTCACTCCTTTTTCGAGGAGGCACTTCACTGGTGGAACACCATCAAGCAGACTAAGTCTGTAGCTGATATGGAGAAGATGACTTGGGAAGATCTGAAGGAGCTGGTCACCAAACAGTTCTGTCCCAAGAACGAGCTGGATAAAGTAGAACGAGAGTTTCTGGTTCTGAAAGCTGGGAGTATGAATCATCGACAATATACATCAAAGTTCAATGAAATGGCAAGACTGGTTCCTCACTTGATTGGTTCTGAGGAACGCAGGGTGAAACTGTATATGGAGGGCTTGCCTCCAAAGGTGCGGATTCATGTAAAGGCAAATGTTCCTAAGACCTTCGACTCCACTGTTGAACTTAGTGGTATAGTTTGGGATGATGTTATGTCTGCTGAGCCAGTCAAAGAAGAAACAAAGATGAAAGAGTCCTCTGGGGCTAAGAGGGGTCGAACAGACCAACAAAAGTTTTCAAGCAAGAAAGTGAAGCGAGAGGAGATGAGCCGATGCAACAAGTGTGGTAAAAGCCACACGGGACAGTGCCTGGTGGGCACTAATTTATGTTTCAGGTGCGGAAAGACGGGGCATTTTTCTAGCGGTTGCCCGAATGCTACTCGATGCTTCAACTGCAATGGGTTAGGACATCTGTCAAAGGATTGCAAACAACCAAGAGCCGATGCTTCAGGCTCTGGTAAGAAAGAAGAGAAAGGGAAGGAGAAGCAGAAGGCTAAAGCTCGAGCCTTCACACTGACGAAGGATGATGCGATCGAGGACCCTGATGTGGTCACATGTACCTTTTCTATCAACAATATTCCTGCTTCTGTATTGTTTGATTCTGGTGCCAGTATGAGTTTTGTATCTTCTACTTTCTGTGATGGGTTATATGGGAAGGTTAAGAATATAGATAGGGTATTTGATGTAGAGACGGCTATTGGTAAGATGACAAGGGTGACTGAGGCTATAGATGATTGCTATGTTGTGATAGAAGGTCATAAGTTCCCAGTACTTTTGTTTCTTATAACCTTGGGAGGTTTCGACGTAGTCTTGGGTATGGATTGGTTAGCCAAATACGAGGCTAACATTATATGTCGACGAAATATGATATGTTTACGTGCGATGGATGGGAGCTCCGTGACGGTTTATGGTAATAAAGCGATGTATGCGCCGAAGATCATTTCGATGATCAAGGCTGATGTTATGATGAGGAGAGGGTGTGTAGCCTACTTGGCCTACGTGATTGAGGAGCATACGGATATGAGGACGATTGATGATGTGCCCGTGGTACGTAACTTTCCCGATGTATTCCCTGAGGAATTGCCTGGATTACCACCGGAACGGGAAATTGAGTTCCAAATCGACCTAGTGCCGGGGGCACAACCTGTTGCCAAAACACCTTACCGTTTAGCTCCCACTGAAATGAAAGAAATGATGACCCAGCTACAAGAACTCCTTGATAAGGGTTTTATACGACCGAGTGTATCTCCATGGGGAGCACCGGTGCTGTTTGTTAAGAAGAAAGATGGAAGCATGCGAATGTGTATTGACTACTGGGAACTGAATAAGCTGACTGTAAAGAACAGGTATCCTCTACCTAGAATTGATGACTTGTTCGATCAATTGCAAGGTGCAAGCTGGTTCTCAAAGATAGATCTCAGGTCCGGTTACCATCAGTTGAAAGTTCGAGAGCAGGATATTCCAAAGACTGCTTTCCGTACACGTTATGGACATTACGAGTTTCTCGTTATGTCATTTGGATTGACGAATACTCCTGCATCATTTATGGATTTGATGAACATGGTATGTCGACCGATGTTGGACCGATCGGTGATAGTGTTTATAGATGATATTTTGATTTATTCAAAGAACGAGGGAGACCATGCTTGCCACGTACGTGAGGTATTGGAGATCCTGAGGAAAGAGAAACTTTATGCTAAGTTCTCCATATGCGCATTCTGGTTACGAGAGGTACAGTTTCTGGGTCACGTGGTGAACCCAGAAGACATTATGGTAGATTCAGCTAAAGTTGAAACGGTTATGGAATAGAGTCCTCCGAAATCACCGACAAAAGTACGCAGTTTTCTTGGTTTGGCAGGCTATTATCGGAGATTTATTCAGGACTTTTCCAAGATAGCGACGCCACTGACGAAGCACACGAAGAAAGACGTAAAGTACGAATGGGTTCCAGACCAAGAACAAGCGTTTTCAGTGCTAAAGGAGAAACTTACCCAATCTCCTGTTCTACCACTGCCGGATGGAAATGATGATCTTGTTGTGTATGCCGATGCGTCACGACAAGGGTTGGGATGCGTACTGATGCAAAGGGGAAGGGTGACAGCTTCTGCTTCGCGCCAGTTAAAGATTCATGAAGCTAACTACCAGACCCACGATCTTGAACTCGCTGCAGTGGTGTTTGCGTTGAAAATATGGAGGCACTATTTGTATGGAGTAAGGAGTACCATCTATACCGACCACAAGAGCTTGAAGTACTTCTTCGAGCAAAAAGATTTGAACATGAGGCAGAGACGATGGCTTGAGCTGTTAAAGGATTATGATTGTGATATTTTATATCACCCGGGAAAGGCCAATGTGGTGGCAGATGCTTTGAGTCGCAAGGCTGATCATCTTGCCATACGAGTAAAATCGTATAGTTTGGTGATAACGCCAGACTTTCTGAACGAGCTCAAGCAGACGCAACAGGAAGGACTGAAAGAAGAGAATGTGGGTTTCAAACGTGTCTTCGGACAAGTCAAGAACTTGGAAGACAATAACCACGGGATAAATATACGATTCGGTCTGATGTGGGTGCCCAAGAATGGGGACATTCGAGCGAGAATTTTAGATGAAGCCCACAAATCACGTTATTCTGTGCATCCTGGTGCGACAAAGATGTATCAAGATCTTCGAAAGGATTATTGGTGGCCAGGCATGAAGTTTAACGTGATGCAGTATGTGAATAGGTGCCTTACTTGTGCGCAAGTGAAGGTTGAACATCAGAAGCCCTACGGATATGTGCAACCTCTTGAGGTACCGGAATGGAAATGGGAACACATCACCATGGATTTCATCACCAAGCTACCGAGGACAGCTAAACGACATGATACCATATGGGTGATTGTGGACCGACTGACGAAGAGTGCACACTTTCTTCCTATCAAGGAAACGTATACGTCCGAAAGGTTGTCTGAGTTGTTCGTGAAAGAGATTGTGACTCGACATGGAGTTCCTGTCTCCGTTGTGTCAGATCGGGATACGAGGTTTACTTCTAGATTCTGGAATCAATTTCATGATGCTATGGGAACGAGACTGAACATTAGTACCGCCTATCACCCCCAAACTGATGGACAGTCGGAAAGGACTATTCAAACGTTGGAGGATATGTTTAGGGCGTGCATTATCGATTTTGGAGGAAGCTGGGATGATCACTTGCCATTGGTGGAGTTTTCGTACAATAACAACTATCACTCTAGTATCGGAATGCCCCCATATGAGGCGTTATACGGACGACGATGTAGGACCCCGGTATGTTGGGGTGAAGTTGGACAGAAAGAGATGGGAAACAAGGCTGCCGTGATCGATATGGCAGTAAAGCTACGGGTGATAAAAGCACGTATGAAAGCTGCACAAGATCGCCAAAAGTCCTACGCTGACAAGCGCCGAAGACCGATCGAGTTTAATGTTTGCGATCGAGTGTTGCTGAAAATATCACCATGGAAAGGGATCATTCGATTCCGAAAGAGAGGGAAGCTGAGTCCGAGGTACATCGGACCGTTTCAGATAAAGGCAAGGGTAGGGAAGGTCGCGTATCGATTGGACCTACCAGAGGAGCTGAACGGGATTCATCCTACCTTCCACGTATCACATCTTAGGAAGTGTTTGGCAGACGAGCAAGCACATGTTCCTTTGGATGACATCGAGGTGGATAATCGAATGAACTACATCGAAGAACCAATCGCGATCGTGGATACGAAAGAGAAGCAATTGCGGAACAAAACGGTTCGGCAAGTCAAGGTTTGGTGGAAGCATCGGAAGGGTTCAGACGCTACGTGGGAAATGGAAGAAGAAATGAGGAGATTGTATCCTCATTTGTTCGATGTGTAACGAGGCAGGTTTCGGAACGAAACCTATTGTAAGGAGGGGAGACTTGTAACACCCCAAATTTTCTAATACAAGTTATTTGAATTTACGTTTCTCCCATATTCGTATGGGGTAAGTATGGTTGCTCCAGTACTTGTTACTGGGTACGTATGGTTGCTCCCGTACTTGTTACGGGGTAAGTATGACGTTGCTCCCATATTCTTATGGGGTAAGTATGGATCTGCAGAACGCTTCGGCGGGTCAGATCAACGGTTATGGAGCCTTGTGCCGGCATAAGCCCACTGTTACGCACGGTAGCAGTGGTTGTATGATGATGATTAAGATGTTTATGTGACAAAGTTTTGGATTATGTGAACGAAATGATGTTTTATGTTAAATATGTTTTAACTTAACAAAACGTTTACGATGTTTTATGAAACTAGAACTAACCAGCGTAAGCTGACATTTTAGCATGTATGTCAGGTTAAAGCTATGGTAAGAAGAAACGTGGAGCTCGGGCATCAAGATAGAGCATCCGGTGGTGTTGGCAATCAATTATGTTTTAATTCAGACATTATTTCATGTTTGACAAACTATGTTTTAAATTCCGCTGCTATCTATGAAAGTTTTTAGTTTAAGAGCTATGTGTTATGACGAAACCAACCTCTGTGGGGTCGCCCGGGATCGGGGCCTCACACATCATGTATTTAGATTTATGCGCTTCTTCCAATACTCTTTCTCTTAAGCGGGCAATGACTGGCACCCAGATTCTTGTGTTCATTCGAAGAATTTCATCATCTACTTTGACCAATTGTTCAGTCATGCCTTTCATCCCTTTTTTTCCTTGTTTTCATCTTCTTGGGCTTGTTTCTGTGCCTCTTTAATTTGATTAAACAAATCAACTTGAAGTTCTAATCGTAAAGCACGTACTCTTCTCGGTTTCTCTATCTCCTTTCGACTTAAGGCATCTGCAACCACATTTGCCTTTCCTTCATGATAGATAATTTTACAGTCATAGTCATTCAACGTTTCCATCCATCTTCTTTGTCGCATATTCAGTTCCTTCTGACCAAAGATATATTTTAAACTCTTATGGTCAGTAAAAATTGTGAAATAAACTCCGTACAGATAATGTCTCCATAACTTTAATGCAAAGATTATGGCGCCCAACTCCAGATCATGAGTCACATAGTTCTTCTCATGAGTTTTCAACTGGCGTGATGCATAAGCAATTACTTTGTTTCATTGCATCAATACGCATCCTAATCCTGTATGAGAAGCATCACAATAGACAACGAAGTCTTCAACACCTTCAGGTAATGCTAGGATTGGAGCGTGAGTCAACTTATCTTTAAGAATTTGAAAGGACTCAATTTGCTTGGGACCCCACTCAAATTTTACAGATTTTCGAGTCAATGAGGTGAGAGGAACGGCTATTCGGGAGAAATTCTGAATAAATCGGCGATAATAGCCCGCCAAGCCTAAGAAACTACGTACATCTGTTGGTGACTTGTGATTCTCCCATTTGGTAATAGCCTCTATCATAGATGGATCCACTTGAATACCTTGAGCATTAATAACATGCCCCAGAAATTGTACTTCAGTGAGCCAGAAATCACATTTAGAGAATTTAGCATACAATTTCTCATATCTTAGTAATTCAAGTAGGGCTCTAAGATGTATAGCATGATCCTCGGGTGTTTTTGAATAAATAAGAATATCATCAATGAACACAATGATGAATTTGTCCAGATAAGGTTTGCATATCCGGTTCATCATGTCCATGAAGGCAGCTGGAGCATTAGTAAGTCCAAATGGCATAACAGTGAACTCATAATGCCCATACCTTGTACGAAAAGCTGTAACATCTGTACATTTAGTCATGGTAGTGTAAACAGTGTTAGAACAATGTGTATTCATGTCCAATCAGTCAATGTGATTCATATGTTCATGATTGTGTTTGTGTGTGATAGGATCTTAATTAATAGGAACAAGTATGTATTATTTATTTATAGTCGATTTCGCTAGGCAAGAACAGTATCGTATTATATCGAAACAGTGGTGGGACGGCGTCAGATAAGGCAGGTAGCTGGACTCTGGGGTATGCCCTATACATATACTGCGTTCGGTGTAATGGGATAGTGTTAGTGCGTAGTGTTCAGACGAATAGTATGACAAGCGAACTAATTAAACAAAATCGTAATACGTAAGCGAGACTGAGTATAGTTATGGGTGACGATCCATAATGATACAAATGTTGAACTTATAATTATGATTAAACGTCAATAAATAATTATTACGATCGAAAAACGTACGCGATTGCGGGTATACACGTAATTGTATTTGTTTAACGATCCGGCAACGCCCGAAGAGTAAAAATAAGTGAAATATATTATTTTACATTTTTACAATTTTGAAACTCATCAAAATGATGAGAATAATAATTCTTTTAATTTATTACCGCGTAGAATGCGCGTTACGCGATGAAAACGCGAACCGAGCAAACGAAACGAACCCGAATACCACGAGAGTATATAAACACCAAATGAGGTGTTTCCTCTCATTTATTCCAGCCCAAACCCTTTCTCTCTCTAAGATTTTCGGATTTCATTTTCTCACACTAGAAATCACCACTAAAATCCTTGTATCTCCTTCGTTTCTCCACGGATTTGGGTGTTCTTGGTGTCCACGCGAAGCTCTCGACATTCCTTACACGAAAGTACAACTGATCTGGAGAATTGTTCGACCAAAATCGAGGTATTGATGCTTGAATATTCACAAAAATAGGGTTTTGTGTGTGTGTTGTTCAAACCCGACACCTAGCCGGTTCTTGCACCACCATGTCGACTTTCGCACCAATAGTAACCTCTCACAGCAGGATACAAACTTAGAAAGGGATCTGGTATGGATTGGTTCGATGAAGAAGATGGCTTGAACCAGGGTTCGTGAGGTTCAACTTCGGCCGAACCTTCTCTCGGCGAACCAATATCAGGAACGAACCTAAGGTTCGTTGATCACAGCCAGCCGAACCCTAATGGGTTTCACGAACCTGCACGAGCCTTCCATGCATGCCACTAACCCTAGGTGCCCGAACCTTCGGCCCAACTCTTACATGGTGACGAACCCTTCCATGCAAACGAATCTTGGATGGCCAGCGCTAGCAACGAACCTGTCATATAAGAGCGAACCTAGGCGAACCTACTAGCGGCATGTGACCACTGAACCTTAGATCATGTAGCGAACCATCGACTGGAACGAACCCTTCATCAGTCCGACGAACCTCTGTGATGCAGACGAAGCTCACTTGCTGAACGAACCTTGATCCTTACATAAAATCCACGAACCCTTGGAACTCTTGCCGAACCCATGAGTGCAGCGAACGAACCTTAAGGTTCGTCGACCCAAAGAAGGCCGAACCTTTAGTCGAAACCCATAAGGTTCGCTGGAGTGTAGTCGGACCAAACCTTTTCTCTTTTATCTCAACCGGAACACCTAGAAGCCCAATACAATCACATAGTCCAAGCCATATTAATCGGCCCACTTCTTGGCTGCGGTCCATTTGTGATTCGGCCTACTTAACTAAGGCCCATACTATTCCAATTGATCCACATAATAGCCTTCGGCCCACTACATGGCCCACATGCCCATTGTTGGCCCAACATCAAGCCCACCATGGTTTCGTGGGCTTAAGGCCATTGTTTAGCCCACAACGTAAATATTTGTGAATTGATCATGATTGGGTTTAAGTTGTAACTTAACCTAATAAGGGGATCAAGTCATAAACCCAAAGGCATTAAACAATTGGATCATCTTTACAAAAATCTCATGTTAAACAATGGTTTATCAAACTCATAAAAACATGTGATGTTGTGCATAACAAGTTTGTGCACAAAAGAACATGACACATTCGTTTCATTTAGCAATTATCAATCAAGCGACTCAATCATGACTTTCAAGTTCACACAATATTCTTAATCATAAGAACAAGTTATTCAAGAGTTAATCAAGATCATGATAACATAAGTCAATCAATGAATCAAAGTCTATAAAATCATAAATCTTATATCTTATGTATGATTACAATGATATAGGAACCAGTTAGAAGTCCTGTTTGCTACTTGATATTTGATATTTGTTATAGTTTAGAGTCTACTGCAGACAGGTGAGAACATTAGCCCCTCTTTTACTGTTTTACAACTGCTTTGGGGGTGGAACACGTGATCAAACACTTTTATTACAAACATATTTCCTTATACAGGATTTATGTTGCTTTACAAACATTACAGGTTCATTGTACAAATTCAACGGATTTATCAACTGTTTTAAGGGATTTATCAACTGTCTTAAAGGATTTTATATACTGTTAAACATATTTTACTAAAAGGTTTTATAAAAGGTTATCTAAACTATTTTATACCTGTTTGTCACAAATAGTTTTATAAAGGTTAAACTATTTTAAAGAATAAGTTTTATATCTCTTTTACAAAAATCTTGTGTTTTCAATAAAATGATACTTCATAAACCTTGTTATTACACAAGGACACTATCTTTGGTATTCTATCAATGGTTTCAATACAAGGATTTCAACCAATGGTTTTCATAGTGGTATTCAATCAAAGGATTTCAATTCATGGTATTCAAGCAAGGTTTTCAAATCATGGTATTCAAACAAGGCATTAAATCAAAGGGTTTCAATTCAAGTTTTCAAAAGCATGGTGTTCATCGTTGTGAACAAACTTATACACACATCAAGTTACATATTCATTTAGCGTTAGTACTGGGTGATCACAACAAGGGAAAGCAGACACAATTGGGCAGACCTAATTCTGCAGTTAGCTTTTAAATTGGTTTTATAAGCCAACTGCAGGATTTGGTTACGAATGGTTTTATCAATGTTGCTGACAAATTTTCTAACCCCAAATGTAGTTTGGGACTTGATTATATGTTGGTTCTCTAGCAAACAGTCTGATGACTGTTTGGACACGTTTTACATACTTGATGTTAGTTTGGGTTGCAACCATCCATGTCTTTTTCAATCATTGATTATTCATATGCCTTACAATGCAAATTCATATTACAATTGTTAAACCTATTGTTCTCACCAACTACTCTTGTAGTTGACAGTTACTTTTCACGTGTTTCAGGTAATCAGGTTTAAGACATTCTAAAGGACAACTAAGGAGACCGTTTAAGATAGAACAAGATGAAGAAACAAGCTAGGATGGATTAGAAACACATTAAATCCTAATTGTTTAATTGTCTTGTTTGATGTCTTATTTTGTAAACTATATTTTGGGTCTGTAGTTGTCATTCTTTTGGTAGATAGATAGAATGTCTGTAATTAAACAACTGTCTAAACTTTATGAAATCTAGTAATACATTGTGGTTGTTCTTATTCAATACTTGTGCATGATTCAACTCTCGATCGTCACCGCACCGTGGATTCCGCACGCGGCGCAGGGGGTGTGACAAAAGCAGTCTTAGGAATATCTTCTTCCTGGACTTTCAATTGATGATATCCAGATCGAAGATCAATTTTAGAGAAATGACAAGCTCCTTGAAGTTGATCGAATAAATCGTCAATTCGTGGAAGTGTATACTTGTTCTTGATAGTTACCTTATTTAGCTCCATATAGTCAATGCACATTCGCATCGACCCATCCTTCTTCTTGACGAAAAGAATTGGAGCTCCCCAAGGTGATGAGCTAGGTCGAATAAAACCTTTTTCCAATAGCTCGTCTAGTTGTTTCTTGAGCTCTTTCATCTCCGTCGGTGCCAATCTATAAGGAGATTTAGCAATTGGAGCAGTACCTGGTACCAGATTGATATTGAATTCTACTTCACGTTCTGGTGGTAAACCAGGCAATTCATCTGGAAACATGTCGGGAAAATCAGTTGTGACACCTCGCAATTTCCAGGTCAGCACTCATTTTATTTTAATAATAATATGTATTATTATTGCATACGTGGCACTAGAATTATGAATGTTTAGTGTGACACGTGGCACAATAGGTCAAACGCACCGATAATTTGAAGAATTATCGCACAACACTTGCACGTGTCTTGAATGACGAACGTTGGTGAACAGATCAAACCATAGTACACTTTCACTACACTTAGGTTCTAGAGAACCTAAATTAAGTAGAACAATGCTTACGAGTTAAGAAACGATAATCGTAACCGATAGAAACGCGAAAATCGATTCAAAACTATGAAACTGGGCTTACTGGGCTAAGCCGAGACCCATCGCGGTACGCGATGGGCACCCACCTGGGCCTTCGCGGTACGCGAAGCCTAGGCGGGAGAATTTGAATTCTCTGAATCCCATCGCGGTACGCGACGACCGATCATCTTCCACCATCGCGGTACGCGGCGTGTTTCGGGAACCGAATGATTATTTTAATCGTCGCGCTACGCGATGATGCTTTTGACCATTCGTCGTGGTACGCAACGACCCATACACGCGAAAATTTTTATAAACCCATGACTTAATCATTTTTACCACTCTTTCACTCAACATCTCGACTGAAACCCTCTCCCTCGACCATTTTCACTCTGTTACATCCATATTCAGCAACAAGAAGCAAGATTGAGCTCTTTGGAGGCCATAGTTGAAGGATTGAAGCTTTGTGGAAAGCTCCAAGAACATCCTACCCTCTTGCTCCTTGCATTTGAGTCGATCTCAGCCTCCCTAGAGTTGTTCCAGAAGCTGCTCAAGTCTCATTTCATAGATTTGAAGCTTTGTGAGGTAGTTTCCATGCCTAATCTAGTCTAAAATCACTAGAAAACACACATGCAAGGGGAAATACCCACATGCATCACTAGCACCACTTTAATCACGAATCTTGGGTCTTATGAATCTGATTTTTGATGTTATTGTTACTGATTTGATGATTTAACAATGATCTATGGTGATATTTACTTGATTTGATGGTTATTTGGCAATTTTGTTAAGAAATGGGTATTTCTAAAGACATGCATGCATGATCTAGTTGGATTCAAATGATTTTGAGTGTGAATATGTAAATCTTGGTGATATAGGGAGTCATATGGATGATCTATGATGATATTTGTGGTCATAATTGTTGATTTAGGGCTTATTGCTAATTTTAGAAACTTTAATGGTGATTTTTGATGAAATAGTCACTTGCATGTAAATAGATCAATGATGTATGCTTAAAATGATGATTATAAACTAAGATGATGGTTATTGATGTATTAGAATGGTTAGAAGCATCAAATGTATGATTTTTATGAATATTACTATAAATAGTAACTTTTTATCATGAGTTGGCTAATAGATGATGAGTTTTATAATGTTAAGTGTCTAGCATGCTTGTTTGATGTCAAGATGATGATATTGAAGGATTGATGTTGTTACAAGAATGAATTTTGTGTATTTTTCATAAGTTACTAAATATAGTAACTTTATTTTGCAAAAACGATGATTTGTCACATACTAGTCATAACGGTTATGAGTAAATGACTACTTAAAACTAGGATAATGATATTTAGTTGATGTTGGTTGTTAAACTTGATGAAATATGCTTCTTTTAGTGACTTTCTAATTATAGAAACTTTTACGCGCAAAACATGCTTAATCGGCTATGTGTAACTATGTGCTATGTGATAACATGCTCATTTAGGATAAATATGCATATTAGAATAATCGGACTATGATTTATTGCATGACTTGCCAAATTTGGAAACTTTCATGAAATAGAAACTTACTATAAATAGTAAGTTTCCTCACGGAAGTGACTTTGGTATCCGTACACATCACACGACACTAAACCACACATCACACGATCACATGATCCAAGAACCGTCACCAACGGGTCGTTAGGTCAAACACGGTCAACACGGTCAACCATGGTCAACACGACCCACACGACAACTTAGAGTTGTTAAACACGAACACGGTCCTGTGAGACCCACATGTATGTGAATACAAACTCATAGTACCTATGTGATATAGGTAACTACTAGCCGGCGAGCTACACTATTTCTGTTAAGAACGCATTACACGAACTCAGGTGAGTTTACGACCCCACTTTTACTCTTTAACTGTTTTGCTAAACTTATGGGGTGAGAATTACATTGCAACTATTTTAGATATATAACTGGTATGTTGTGAAAACCATTTTCGAGTGTAACTATTATCGCTTAAAGTCCTCACTTATCCTTACCGTTAGTTGTATAACAAACGAGTCGTAATTACGTAGTACTACTGGGTTTGACTAACCCCACTCGGCACCAATGTTGACTGGAGGTCATAACGAGTGTAATTTCGATGTTGATGTCGGGTTCAGCGATGACCCACGGAGGCAAACGGGAATAGTCGAGTTTCGGAAAGATGAACTGACACACTCCACGGATCGTAGATCCAACAACTAAACTTAACATGCCCAGTATATATCTGTTTACTTTTCAGTCTGTCTAAACCTGTAAACTCACCAACTTTTTAGTTGACACTTTTCGCATGTATTCTCAGGTAACTAAATGGAGCACACGCTAGGACACTCAGGAGGATTACAAGAGAGTCTCATGCATTTAGACTCTGGTTCTAGGCTTTCGTGTGCATTTGATTTATTGTAAACCATTGATCAATGTTGTGTCTTAAACAATTTACTTTCCGCTGCAACAATTTATATTTCTGTTATGTAAACATTACAACTATTTTCCGCTGCGTATTAATGTGACTGGTTTTATTTTACAAACCTGTGTGATTATGTAACTCATATAGAGTCGTTCTATATGACCATGAGCTGTAATCCTGGCCACGTCACACCCACATGGACTGACACCACGAGTGGGAATTTGGGGGTGTGACATCAGCTACAACAGGTACGTCTTTCAGTTTGTTCTTTTCTTGATCTTTAGTTGTGACGGAGACTAGGTAAGCTAAACAACCTTTGTTTAGATACTTAGTAGCTTTGGTCATAGAAATGATTCCAAAATTATTCGTTGTCTTATCACCCTTGATAATCAATTTTCCTCCCGTTGGAACACGAACTTCAATGGATATGGTGTCGCATAAGATACAAGCTTGGTTTGTAGCTAACCAATTCATTCCAATTACCACATCAAAAACCGGCCAACTTCATTGGTAAAAATTTCACAGGTATGTTGTGTTTAAAGAGTGTGATCTTACCATTTACTAATGTCTCATTTATTTTGACTACCTCACCATTAGCGGTTTCTACCAGATAAGGCTTATCTAGTTTCACTAGTGGTTCATTTAGAAGCTTACAAAATTCATAATCAATAAAGCTTTGATTTGCTCACGAATCAAACAAAACCTTAGCATAAACATTATTGATAAGAAACGTACCGGTAATGACATCCGGCATGTCCACAGCTTCTTTTGCATTAAGAACAAAAGCTCGAGTTGTCTTCTTTGCATTTGGTACAGCTTTTGTTCCTGAACCACCAGCCCTGCTAACTCCACTTGCCTTGATCAACTTAGGACATTCAGTTCGATAGTGTCCCTGTTCATTGCAGTTGAAGCACGTCACCATTTTCTTTTTTCGGCATTCATCGACTGTATGACCCGTCAATTTGCAATGATTGCAAAATTTTGGTCGAAGACATTTTCCCAAATGATTTTTCCCACACATTTTGCATCGTGGGATAACACCGCTACCTCCTTCCTTCCTTTCAAACTTTCCTACAGGTTTCTTTGAACTTTGATTGACCTTTTGGATCGTTTCTAGACTTTTCTTTTCTTCCTAGGTTCTCACCATCCCATCAGTAAGCAACCCTGCAAGCTCAACGGCTGAATCAGTAAGCAAAATTTTGGTCGAAGACATTTTCCCAAATGATTTTTCCCACACATTTTGCATCGTGGGATAACACCGCTACCTCCTTCCTTCCTTTCAAACTTTCCTACAGGTTTCTTTGAACTTTGATTGACCTTTTGGATCGTTTCTAGACTTTTCTTTTCTTCCTAGGTTCTCACCATCCCATCAGTAAGCAACCCTGCAAGCTCAACGGCTGAATCAATGGTCTGAGGCATCGCCGCCTTGACCATATCCCTAATTTCACTTACCAGTCCCTAGATATAGCCGGTGACCGACACGCTTTCTACACAGGAGCTTACGCATTTGTTTTCCGATCTTCACTAAGGTGAGTTTACGGCCCCTCTTTACTCTTTTACAAACTTTTCAAACAGGGGGGAATACTTGTTGCATCGAGTCAAACATTACTACTGTACAAACATTATTTGTGTATGCTGGTTTATTAGACAAACATTAAGTGTTGTAATCGTAACAAGCCCTCACAAAGTCATACCGTTAATGTACAAACAACGAGGTGAGTTTGAATAGATCTATTTGGGTGTGACGAACCCCACGTGGCACAATACTGAATGGAGGTCGGGACACATGAAATTTCGACCTATCTTGCTATGTTATTACGAGACATAGCGGAGACAAGGACTAACAAGTCTAGTTCGGTAGTGACGCACTGGCACTTGGAGCCTAGGGCTCGGGACTAACATTTTAATAAACACATGAGACATGTTTTCTTACTATCTACGTATATCAAAACCGAACTCACCAACCATTGTGTTGACATTTTTTCTTAAACTTGTATTCTCAGGTAACTAGCTGCGTTGGGAATCAGGATGCACATAAGAACCGAGCATAGGATCACGTGCATTTCATTACATGATATTTTGAACAAACAATTTAGTATAATGGTTATGTATTTTTACAACAATGTAATGTCTAACAACATATTATCAGCTGCATGTTAAAACATATTTTATTCTGCTGCACAACTTATATTATTCCATTGCTTAATTATTAAACTGTTTGGTTGTATTTATGTCAAACAACGTATTTTGAAAACGCATATAGAGGTGTTTTATATGACCATGAGCTGCGATTCTGGCCACGTCACACCCATGTGGACTGACTCCACACGTGAGAATTTGGGAGTGTGACAGACTTGAAGAAACAAACTTTGAAAAAACTAGTGTCTAAAAAATAATATAATTATTTTATTATTTAATATATGAAATTATATATAATCATATTTTATATTAAAAAAATTATCTTATATTGTTTAAATTTCCTTTGATAACTATTAATTTAATAATATGTTTTTTATTCATCACGTGTAATACACGGGATACTAACCTAGTAATTAATAAAAATAAAAAATGGTATGTAATTTTAGAAACATAAACAAAAATAATCACGTTCTAATAATAATTTGGATTGTTTGAAACACGATGTTACAAACGTGCAATGACTCGGTTCCGAATATGCAAAGTTGCAAACATAGATAAATAAATAAAAAAAAATGTCATGATAGTATAATAAAAAATTATGGATAAATCACGTATCTTTAATAATTAAAATTAACAAAAAAAATATTGAAAACAATAAGATATCACATTGTTGTAAAAATTAGCACTAAAAACCGGAGACATGTTTAAGAAATGTAAAAATATATCATATCTTATCAAAGTATAAACACAGACAAACTCGGTCTTTTTATTGGAATTTATATTGAGACATAGTTTACAAAAACAAATCACAATATTAACTAAAACTACACAAAATCATTTTAAAAGTTACGAAACTAAGGTAAACTCCTGGTATAAGTGTATAACCCCGATACTCTAATAACTAAGGTAAAATGTTTAACATGTTACTTTCAAAGGCATAAAGAAAAAAAGTAAAATATAAATTCAAACCTAGCACATCTACCATAACAGAGCTACTTGAAAATTATCATTGCACACTCCGTGGACTATTTTTAAGGATTTAAATTTTAAAGAAGGTTAAAAACATAAAATCAAACCTATTCAAAAACAACTTACAAGAAAAGACCCCTGTATAAATACAATAAAAATCACATATTTATTTTTTTTTTAAATATATAAACAGGTTTAAATAGGACAACATGTGTTTTACAGACCGTTAACATATTAACAAGTATTTAAACATATTTAAAAACATTGTTAACAAGTTTAAACATGTTGTTAATATGTTTAAATAAGCGTTTAACTAGGTTTAAAACAGATTACATGTTGTTAATCAGTTTAAGTAGGTCACTAATTTGTTAACAGATGTTTAACATGTTTTTACACAAGTTTTATCATGTCTTAAATATATTGACCCATTTATAACAAAACTTATTGAGCTTAAACACAAAACATATTAACTTGATGTTATATTCAACTTAAGAGATATCCTTGTAAAAAATAATCGGCTCTAGTTCGCAAGACCATACACTCTTAATATCACATTTAATTAAAATTTGAATAAATGAAGTAAATATGTTTACTACCGCTAATTTAGTAGGGGTATACATGAATAAATGATCACAAAATAAGAGCTTTTTTTTTTCTTCCTCAATTTCATATTTTTTGACTTATGGGCTGATCTTGACTTATCAAAGATAATACATGAAAAGTAGAAAAAATGAGAAATGATTTTAGTTATGATTAACCATTTTTTGTGTCTTTTGTGAACCATTTATAGAAATGTGACACAAAAAAACTAAAAGATAACTTTCCAATATTTATCATGTTATTTCCAAATTATTGTGTAATGATATGTTTTCAAGAAAATACGATACAAAAATACAAGAAATTTTGGTTTCTTTCAGTTAGATTTTAGTTACATGCTTTACAAAAGGCATGATTAAATCTTTTTTTTTAGGTTTTTCATTCTTTGTTTTTTAGGTTTTTCTTTCTTTGTTTTTTTAGACTTTTCTTTTTTGAAAATGAAATTGCGTTGACATTGAACAATCGATCTGATTTTATTAGATCTGATGACGTACAAACGAAGATGGAGGAGGTCTTCTCCTTTGAAGAAAATAATAATAATAATAATAATAATAATAATAATAATAATAATAATAATAATAATAATAATAATAAATAAATAAATAAATAAATAACAATAATAATAATAATAATAAATCCCATGTTTTAGATTATTATAATTTTGATAAGACATGTCCAAACCTTTTAAAATCCGGTTCTTGATATATTAATTACCACAAAATCATGAAATCATGATACTTCATATATACATATCTTATAAATAGTGACGTTAATAAACTTAATATAGACCAACTTTTTTTCTCAAAAACAATTTTGTATATAAAAAAAATGCTGCATTATAATGAAAATCAAAGGTTTGTGTGTGTATGTGTATGTGTGTAGTTGACTTTCGATTTTCTTATACTCCTTGTAAAGTTATGAGTTTTTGCGTCATTAGGTATTGGAGTGGTGTCAATAGCATATTAGGTTGTTAGCAAATTCTATAATTAAAATCAATTACAATAACGTATAAGCAACTTTGTTCAAATTAACTTTTAAGTAAAATGCATTTGTCAATTGTGTTAAGCACTCTAGTAATATTCTTTAGATTAGAATATAACCATTCCTTCAAAAATACTATATGATCTACGAGACTACGAATTATAGGAGAATATCATCGGTTTCTTGCTTCTATTTCAGAATATTCAACGGTTTGACTTTTGGTTATTAAAAAGTTCATTTTATTTGCTTTTTGATTTTTAAGGCATATCAGTTAACTAAATATATTCAAATTCAAAATGTATATGAATTTATCTTGATAAACCAAATTCAAAAAAAAATGTATAAAAATGAAAAACCAAATTCAACGAATGTGTAATTATCGCATATTTTAGTTAACTGAATAAATCAAAAATTCAATTTTTTTTATCGATTACTAAATACCAGATACCAAATTCATATTTCGGACATTATTAGCATGTGATTTAGTTTTTCGGTTACCAATACTTCTTATTTTTTACCTTATACTCTACTTCTATTGTCAATACTTGCGGTGTTTAGACCATGATAATCAGCCAACGATGAAGAATATTTGCCTCAACCTGAAAATATCATATTACCAGAACCACAAGTTACCCCAAAAAGTCAGTCACAACAAATACTTTGATTTTTTAATACATCTATGCTTAAATGTTATTTATATATGAAGTATGTAAGAATAGTTTTGATGTGCATAAATAAATGATAAAAGTATAAAACTATACAAGTTTGAGTTTGAGCTGACGGTTGATTTTGTCAAAAAAGAATCGGATGATGCTGTGGCCAATTTTAGAAACAGCAACAAGAAAGGCCAACTGTCACAAGTAGTACCCATGGCCCCTGTATTTCACGTGACTAGTGCAACGGAGAACCATCTTACGCTTCCACGTGGCACAATAAGCCATCTGACACGCGTCTTCGTCTTCATTTTTTATGTCCAAAAACGGGACCACAGTGTTCTATACACTCAACCCAGATCAACCCCCAGCACCCTCGAGTCGCGACAAAACCTCACGATTAATATTTCTACTATACCCCTAAACATATTCAAAATTTGCTGGCACCTATGGAAACGTGTCCCGCTTAAGGTTAAGGTAATTTGGGATAAGTTAAAGTAACAATCAAGTGGGGACTACAAACTACTTCATCCAATCATATTACGCCATGTGATATTAACAACTTAAGGTGGATGGGTGGACACGTAAGCAGATTCAACGGGTACACCACCACAATTGTTTTAGGTATACTTATTTTGGGTTTTAAGACCTATCGTGTTTCAGTTTTATTTACGATAATTAAAAGTAAACGAGTAAAGTTTACTCACACGTTGGGTAAGATGCTGAATTAAAACCCGTGTGTTGTGGTTTTATGGTACGATCGTAACAAACATACAAACTAGTGACGGATCAATTATGACGCCCCACATCCCTACAAGTGGAGTGTGATGTTCTTGCAACCCTTCAACGCCCTCTATTATTTCTTGGTATGCGTCATGGAACTATGCCCAACCAAGCACAAGGACACAACATTCATGACACATCTGACCCCTATGGTGCATGAATATTACAAAAAAAAAAAAAGTAACAACGACCTTACCCCGGATTTAAACAAAAAAAAAAAATGAAATGTGTCTTTGACCCTCTAAGTTTTTTTTGTTAACGGTCAACGAATACATTTGAAACTCGGTCACCTAGGTAAAGTGAAAGGAGAAAGACCACACACACTCGTGAAATGGGGACAACACTCGTGACTCAGCTCGTCCACAATTCCAAAAGAAACTCATTGTCCGAAAACCTATTGTTGTAAAACATCTGGCACATCTAAATATTACAAATAGAACTCTTAACTATGACATTAAAAAATCGTGGGATTATCTCCTTCCATGACATTGATCTAGGGCATGTAAGTTGATGACAATGATACTGTCTTTAATAAAAGTTATCTAAGTTTATATTTTTTACACATATAAAATTATATACTATTTTAAAAAGAGAAGGAAAAAAAAAAAAGGCTGATAGTGAAAACATATTTACTACTATATTACATGGAAGAGGGAGATGAAATTATCAAATATCAACACCACATTTTATGCAAAAGCTATTAAATTATATGGAAATTACCTCCTAAAATAAATAACCGCGTTTTTTTTAATGACACCTTTTTTTAAGAAAAGGAATTTCGTATACATATGAGAGAGAGAGAGAAACAAACCTTATCCATTGAAACCCTTATAAAAACACAGCAAACAAATCATCTGATGCATTACGATTACATAACTTACCGGAGAGGTTTCCAGACCCAAAATTTTATTCGTTCATCACATTTTCTGGTGATCGCAATGGCGGCATCAAAGAGCTACTTTGCTAGACCAAACCACCGGTTCCTCTCCGGCGAAGTAAACGGTTCTGTTGAAACTGATCCGATATTTGAGCTCGACGAATCAGAAATATGGAACGTCTCTGTCACGCCGGAGTTGCGTAAAATGGTGTCGACTTCAAGGATGACGAAGAGATCGTCTTCGGTGGCGGTGAAGCGTGGGACGGTCGGAGGAACGCCGGCGTCTTTACCAGTGAGTGTCCCGGACTGGTCTAAGATACTGAAAGAGGATTACACGGAGCATCGGGTAAGAGATAGTGACGATGATGATGATTATGACTCCGGTGAAGATCGGATTCCGCCGCATGAGTTTCTAGCGAGGACGAGGATGGCGTCATTTTCCGTTCAAGAAGGAATTGGAAGGACTTTAAAAGGAAGAGATCTAAGCAGAGTTAGAAACGCGATTTGGGAAAAAATCGGGTTCCAAGATTAACATTTTGATTATTTGATAAACATTTGCGGATTTCGTTAAACAGAGTGATTTGTAATTTTTTAGAGATTATTTATAAATTATAATAGTAACTGCCTTTTTTTTGTTAATCCTTTGGTATCGAATTCATTTCGATATAATGTAAATTCTGGATATTAATATGAACTGGAAATTAGCTTTAATGAATTATATGATGTTTCCGTTTTGTTTGGTCTGCTTTGGTTTTTATTTGTTTTGTTTCACAAAACATATAGCACAATGGTGTTTAGTTGCAAGGCCCCAGAGTAAGCATCTACAACTGAGCAAAATGGGCTGGTGGGTCACATAATCGGTAAAAATGTGCGCCGGTCAAAAATCAAAATTAGTTTTAATTAAAATCAGTTTAGTTTTAAATAAATGGTTTTTTAAGTACACTAATTTAATTTAATTTAAAATGAGTCATATGTAGATAAATAGTTTATTTGAACAACATTAAGGATTTTTATCAAATATATTCATAATAACTTTTTTCTCATTTGAATCATTTTTTCATATAACTTTTAATTTACCTATCTTAATACGTGTTGTGTTAAAATATTACTTATTTCAACACGTTTAATGTTATGACTTTATTCATTTTAAATTAAAATATAATAATTGTTTAACTAAACCAACTCAATAACATTTGTAAGTGGCTACTCGAATTCTAGCAACTACATCTCGAGCAAAATCAAGTCAAGTGAGTTTAGAATACGGTACATATTCTTATCAACGGTGTGAATGAAGTTGTAATAT
The DNA here is from genome assembly GCA_009363875.1 of Mikania micrantha. Classification (NCBI taxonomy): domain Eukaryota; kingdom Viridiplantae; phylum Streptophyta; class Magnoliopsida; order Asterales; family Asteraceae; genus Mikania; species Mikania micrantha. Next base: position 28,628 of record SZYD01000769.1, on the reverse strand, counting down.
TAAGGATATATTAGACTTTTTTTTTAAAAAAAATAGCTTGTTGGTTTATTTATGTTGTACATATATAATTAAATAATAACAATTCTTAATTAAATAATTAAACTTTAAGAAATTTAAATTAAATAATGATTCTAATTAAAAAATAATAATAATAATAATAATAATTAGTTATTTGTTTATTTTATTTTCTCATTCGTTGATGGTAGATTTTACGATTGCAAACGATTTTTTTTATTTAGTTATATGAATTTTAACATAATGCGTTTATATTTGAGTTCATATTCCTTGTCAATTTAACATTTGTTTAACGTTTCGATCTACTGTTTTAGTATGGGACTATGGGCTAACACCCGTCATGGCTAGTTTTTAAGTCAACATTTAATATTCGTGATATTGTTACTGCATTTTTTAGTCTCCTCCACTACACCACTTCCAATATGCTCTTTTACATTACTATATTAACCGTTTGTTGTTTTATAAAACCAGGAAACTGTAAAAACCACATCGTGAAGCAGTGATACTGTCAATACAGGTCGGTTTGGTTTACTCAGCTTATGTGGTTGGTTTGGATTGTTATTTTTTGAAACCATGGTTAGCAGTTCGGTTGATAATTTTTTGCAAAACTACCAAAACCACACAATAGAAACCTTAGTTGAAATTAATGTGGTTGTATTTTCGAAAATAGTGACAAGTTAGAAGCCAGATGTAGAATGTGAAGATCTAACCGAAAAACTGCACATGCATACTATTCTATGTTTTTTTAAACTATAAATTTTTATATCTCTATATTTTTTAAAAAAATTACACTATAAAATCATATATTTTTTATCTTTGTAACGAGTATAATACAACACAAAAATATTAGTGAAAAACAAAAAAGTAGTATAAAAAAATACAATATAAAAAATATGCAAACACAAAAAAAAAAAAAAAAAGAATTAAGTTTAAAAAATAAAACTAATACAAAATACAAGATGTTATACATATTTAATCATTCTTTCATTTTTTTTAAATTAACACATGTAAAATACTTATTAATTTTTACTTTTATTAGACAATTTTTTTTTTTCATATTTGCTCTATTATCCTCTATATATGTATGTATTAATTAGGTTGTCGAACTCATATTAAAAACGAGAGAATGAGTTTTTTTATACTAGTTTTATAATTTTATGAGAGTCAATAAACCAAGACGAAACTTATAGTCATATAATATACTAATCTATCTATTCTAATAAACAAAAATGTTTATTTGCCACTTGTCACATTCTAAAGCCATAATGACACTTGTCAAATTTTTATACACTTATTTAATTATCTCTTATTAAATACATTATATTATCTCTCCTATTAAATAAATTATATTTTCTATCTTATTAAATAATTATAATAATAATAATAACTAATGATATTATTTTTATTTTTCAAATTTAAAAATAGTTTTTATATATTTAAATCGAATCATTTTATTATAAAATATATTTTAAAAAGTTTATAAAATATATTTTTTCATAAATATCAAATTTTTAAAAAATAAGAAATATTTCAATTTGTTATTTTTACAAAAAAATTCTTAAAAAAAATTATTTCAAAAAAATAAAATATAAGCAGAAAAATATGTAAATGATGATAAAAGTTAAAGTTTTTTTTGTCTTGTATGTTTAACGGTAATTTCAAATTATGTTCTTTAACTTTAATAGTTACAAAAATATTACCTTCTCATCTTACTTTAAAATAGTTAGTTTTTGATAGAAAATTAACTAATTAGATTTTTAACTTTAGGTAGTTCAAATATCTCACAAATCAAGAATGTTAAAGACATTACTATTGTTATTAAAAATTTTGATTATTGTTTTATTATCTAAAGTAATTATTAATACATAATTTAATCATTTTATATAAAAATATCATCATTTATTATTTTTAAATTTTTATTATTAATTGTTTAATATTTTATATTTAATCCGTGTGTTCACACGGGTAATAGACTAGTAGAGTTATAGACAATGATAAAGTGTTTCAAGAATTTGTGAATGTGAGCCTGTGAGGGGTTGTTTGGAAAATATTTTTTTTAATAGATAAAAACTCTGAATTAGTCGTTATATTTTTTAGCTTAATATTAAGAGACGTATTAACTAATTATGATGTGTACCAAAGAGGTTATAGTCTAATGGTACACTTTTGACTTTCTGAATGAGAGGTCTTGGGTTCGAGTTTTGGCTGGAACAAAAAAATGCTCTAGGTTTTTCTCAGTGTGGGTTTTCTCCTAAAAAATGATGTCAATATACTCATTTAAACAGTGATATTTGGCGTTAGCTGTTAAAAAAACTAATTATGATGTGTCATACAAAGACTACAAAATGCACAAATTTTAACATTTATTTGCGAGCTAAAAATTGGTCGGTTAGGGAAAAAAAGTGCTATCAAACAAGCCCTAAAATTTTCCCATTTGAATCCTAACAATTAACATCGAGATTTGAGTTATCAGTTCATAGATTAAGCCCTTCGATGACTTCAGAATCGAGCTCTTTATCATTCTCCGACGAAGAATCCACCGGCCAAAAACATAATACTGACCAATACATCGATTCAATCGATTACTCGCTTGACGCCATAGAAAGTCAGTTGTCTTCAATCGCATTGAACACGTCGATTAACGAAGAAACCCCGTCGGCTGCTGATGATCATCACGAACATGTCAATGGATCGTCGAAGAAAACTGAAAGCATAATATCTAGAAATTCGTTTGGGGAGAGTAGCCCGTCTAAAGGTAGGCATGCCGATGAGAGGATTAATAGTGTTGGTGCTACTAATGCGTATGGCGCTGATGATATTCAGGAACCTCTGAATAATAGTTCGTATGTGCAATCCCAGTGGGTTCCTGGTAAACGGCATGTTCATGAGGTGAGTTTGCCAACTAATTCTTATTCTACCACCATTATAGCTAACCCTCATTCACAGAATCTAACTTGTAGCATGGATGAATCATGAAACTACATAGTTGAATAATGAATGGGAGTTTTTCAATGGTCCAAATGTATAGTTGTTGGAATTTAACTATTTGGCATGGCACTTGATCACTTTATAATTAGGCATTGTTTGAAGCCCATAATTGACAATTCATTCTTAATCATGTGGTTGTTTTTTCTTTTGGGATTTGAGAGAATACATCAAATGAATTTGATTCGCATCAACTAGCACTAGATTTATGAGAACCTACAGGGGTAATTCATTAAATTAGTGAAATCTAATGTAATAAGACACGCTTGGTATGATCTGTAATAAGTTTCTATTAATAATGAATAAAGTGCAGGATGATGCTTCTATGTCCTGGAGAGAAAGGAAGAAACACTTTATTGTTTTGAGCAACTCTGGAAAACCTATTTTCTCAAGGTAAGCATTTTCTTTTTAGTTTTATTATGATGTATATTAAGTGTTATATTAGGAAAGAAAATGTAGCACTCACTTCTCCAACCTTCTTTTGAATTGATTTCCAGATATGGGGATGAACACAAACTAGCAGGATTTTCAGCTACTCTACAAGCCATAATTTCTTTTGTGGAAGATGGGTAATATGTTAGCACCCATTTTTTTGTTATTTATTTACTTACCCTTTTTAAGATCAATAAGAGTCTCCAGTTTTCACTTCATTTATCTCTTTTCAGGGGAGACAAAATTAAATTGGTTAGGGCAGGAAAACACCAGGTCAGAAATGTTTTTTCACTGAATATATCATTATCATCTCTGCTGCAACCCAAATGATATGCGATCATTATTCTTGTGAACCACAGGTGGTTTTTCTTGTGAAAAAGCCAATTTATTTAGTTTGCATAAGCTGTACAGAGGAGCCTTATGAGTCACTTAGGGGGCAGCTGGAACTTCTTTATGGTCAGGTAGGAATGTATATTGCTTCCAATCAGTCTGTAATATTTTATCTCACTTTCTTATCATTTTAATAAATCTGAAATCACTTGAATTTAATGCAGTTGATACTTATTCTTACAAAGTCTGTAAATAGATGTTTTGAAAAGAACCCTAAGTTTGACATGACACCTTTGCTTGGAGGCACAGATGTTGTTCTGTCTTCTCTTTTCCACTCTTTCAGTTGGTAGGATTTTCTTCCCTCTTTGAACTTCACGTTTGTTAGTTTCTCAGTTTAATAGTTTACGGGTGTTGGTGAGGTACAGGGTTTGTTGTGGTGGATTGGAACTGGTGGTGGATCCAAGAATTTTTTGTTTTTTAATTTTTTTGTCATGGGGCAAAAACAGGCCGTCAGGAAAACAACATATAATCTCAAATGGAATCACTTGATCACGAAACATATTATAATAACTAGTTTCTAAACAATGGTCGGGGCAAGTTTAAGTTCAGATTAAGCATTGGGACATTGACTCCCTCCAAGTTCATTTGGGCAAAAAGAAAAGAAGCAATAGTTAAACAGTACAAATTACAATAATTAAGCTCACAAACCTGTTAAAAAATTAAGACATAAGCCCTAGCTAAGCAAGTTTAGATTCAGCATAGTTGAGTGCTACCAAAAATGAAATTTAAAACATTAATAGGCAGCATAAGCACAATCCTAGCCAAGTCAGGTTCAGGTGAAGCAAAAAATAAACGCCGGTTAAAGACAATCCTTGGAGCAAAACAAATAAATTTTACCTAAGTCCTTTGTAAAGCATATTTCATCTTCTCTAAACTCACTTTCCCATTTATACCAACTCTAGTTACAAATTACAGCAAATCCATAAACCCTAGCTCAATCCAGCATGATACACTGAAAAAATTAGACCAAAAAAGGGGAGAGAGAGAGAGACAGAGAGAGAGAGAGAGAGAGAGAGAGAGAGAACGGCTCTTTGTTTCTTACCTTGAAGCGAACTGCAAATAGCTGAAGAACCAAAAAAAATATTAACATAAGGCTCCAAGTAGTCAAAGAACGGAAACACTGAATCTGTTGAATTCGCCAAGTAGTTGAGAAACCTAATATCAAGAAGTGGGTTTGGCTTGTTTACTGGGCTGGTTTAAGAAGTATGGGCTAATGAGGTTCCTTGATAATGTTATTAATGGCTTAAAAAATAAAATAAAAAATTCACTACTGAGCGAAAGTTGTGTGGGTGCTCATCCCTCTCCCCTCTTGTGGGCTGGATTTGCCTGTGGTCACAAAATGTGAAAGCGAAGATTAAATGCCATTCTCTTAATCCACTTGGACTGGAAACTTAGTATTGCATGCTTAAGTTTGGGACTTTGGGTCAAATCTTTGAACTTCATGCTATACAACTACTGTATAAAATGTCAATGATTTTCTTATTAGAAATATTTTTTCCAATTTCCAACTAATATTAATCTGTGCCAACTATTTGATTCAGGAACCCTGCCACTTTTCTTCATGCATACACTTGTCTTCCTCTTCCTTGTGCAACAAGGCAAGTTGTTGGCGCGGTGTTGCAGGATGTTGCCGATTCAGGTGTCCTCTTTGCAATGTTGATGTGTAAATACAAGGTGTTATTTGCAAAAATAAATATGTTTCTTTTTACATCTGGTTTTAGGAATATATTCTTTAAATTGACTCTAAAATGCAGGTTGTAAGTTTGGTAGGTGCACAAAAAGCAGTACTTCATCCTGATGATATGCTGCTGCTTGCTAACTTTGTCATGTCATCTGAATCTTTCAGGCAAGTGCAGTCTCTTTTTTGAAAATTTAGAAAAATATGAAATTTGTAGGGTCTGATGCTGCAATGTTTTCTTTTTGATGCAGGACATCTGAATCATTCTCACCTGTATGTCTGCCGAGATACAACCCCATTGCTTTTTTACTTGCTTATGTTCATTATTTTGATGTGAGTTATAAACTTCACTATAGTAATGTATGCTGAATTCTTTTTAGTGTAGGACTCGTTGCATAATAATCATTCGCATATAAATATGTATGTGACAGGATAATACGTACCTAGTGTTGCTGACATCAAGTTCTGATGCCTTCTTTCATCTTAAAGATTGCAGGCATGTATTTGATCATATGTTCCATGTTGGATGGTTTAATATTGCCACTTGTGGTTGCAGTAATAATTGTTTAATATTTGCTTAACCACATTCTGCTTCTCATTATCTAATAATTAATATGTATCAACTGAAGATTACATAGGGATCTTGCTTAATGTTGGATCTTGTATGGATTTTGTTAAGTATATTCATTTCAAACACTTATCTTTTAGGAGATATATTGGTTTTACAGGATACTTATTGAAAAGGTTCTTTTGAAGTCCAATATTCTAAGTGAAGTTCAAAGATCCTTGTCAAAGGGTGGCATGCATGTAGAGAATTTACCTATCTACCCCTCAACTCATTCTGGGTCATTATTTCATTTGAAAGAACCTATACCAGCAACTGTACCTCAAGAAAAATTAGACGAATCAGTTTTAGGTGTTGGTGGTCCAGCTGGACTTTGGCACTTCATATATCGTAATATATCTCTAGATCAATATGTATCTTCTGAATTTTCATATCCAGTTACTAGTCATCGACAGCAGAAAAGGTAGTTAGGTGAAGTAATGACATCCGAAACATGTCTAATTCCAGTCCTAAATTTTATTGTGCCAGATCATGATTCATGAGTAATAATTTTGTTCTGTTTTTATAGATTATACCAGGCATATCAAAAACTGTATGCTTCCATGCATGATAAAAGAAATGGGCCCCACAAAACTCAGTTTAAAAGGGACAATGATTATGGTATCTTCAGTCAATTACGAATTGTTTTTAATTACAGTTCATTGTCAAGTAGCCAGTCACACACGAGAATCTTTGTTGATATACATTCCATGGTTTCTTGTTTTGCAGCTTTATTATGCTGGGTCACACAGGAATTTGAACTGTATGCAGCATTTGATCCGCTCGCAGACAAGGTTAGGATTATCAGTAAGATTTTCGGTGTTTAGTTTTCAAAATGCTCTTGCTAACCACTGATTCATGTTTGCAGGGTTTGGCCATACAGATATGTAACCGTGTGTGCCAGTGGGTGAGAGATGTGGAGAATGAAGTTTTTTTGCTGGCAGGAAGCTCTTTCACCTGGTGATCTTTGATCAAATATTCACCTTGTTTATTACGGTTTTTGTAGAACCAAATATAACATCTCAATTCTTTTCGTATATTGCCTTCAATGTATCAGTAAAATATATTCTCCTATCATATTAGAGGCGGGAAATAAAAAAAAATTAAAAAAAAATCGTTATGAAAACTGAAATCGAGAACCTGGCACAAATTCGAAACTAGTTTGATGGAGTGGTTCCAAGTCTATCCAAATTGCCAATTTAAACCGGTTTCTAACCCTAATACCCTATGTTTTGAAATTGGTTTGATCCCGGTTAAACCTGAACTTATTGTAACGAAATGTTGTTTCTTGTTGGAGTTGCTGGGTATGCAAAATGGGCTGTAATGGGCCTAACAAAAACCCAATAGGGTTAATGGATTTTCACAATGTTTTTATGTGGCAAATTCTAGAACTGAAATTTTATCAACTTAAAACATCATGCTGGTTGTTGAGGTATCAAATGCAATTTAAGATGCTGAAGAGACGTTAATTTGGTCAAAAAGAATGCGGCATCTGAAAGAGCATGATAATCAATCAAATTGGTCTCATTTGTTACGAAAAAACCAAAGAGTAGTTGGTAATGGTCGGTATACATCATTGGCATCAGTCATGCTTTTGCAGAATAAAACATGACCAGATTCAAAACAAAGTACAACTTTTATTCAATAAAATACAAGTAATTAAGCCTTAAACGTTTGGTCCCTTTTACTACATTGAACGCAACTGATTCACTCATGAGCAGTCTCCATCTCTATGACACTAAAGTCGTGTTGATAAATTGACTTGTCCATGGTACAAATGTTTTAACTAAAGGTACATGTCACACATGCATGTGTCCCTTTACTGGTATAAGAAGATGAACAAGTACCATATATGATTGAATCTTGAAATTGCTCAAGGAAATGGTTGTTTTGTAATCACTAACAAATGCCACCGAACACCCTTTTTTTATGTCATAAAAAAAAAGAGAGAGAAAAAGTCAAGGGCATTGGTAGTATTTTGTGATGTAGATTCACTTGTTTGGGTGATTGTAAAATCAAAGATTTTCACGTTGCCACAATATGTACTCAATGCATTAACATTTGTACCGAATTTGACCAATTTGCTTTGAAAAAGATTCTACTCAAAGATGTTGCTTCAACAACACCTCCTCAACAACCAAAAACATGTTAGTGCCATCTTTTTCTTTTTTAACTATTGTGGGTAAAATGCTTTATGGTGAAAAAGAAAAGAGACAAAGGTATGCAACAAATGGTGGAATGGCAAACTTTGACATCATGTCTAATGGTACTACACTTCAAGTGTAATATACAAGCAAAGTTGAGTAAGAACTAATGACACCTAGACCTAGTGAGTGTATTTATTTGTTGATGTTTTCTACTATTAATCAATTTTTTTTTTGAACGACAAAGGTCTCAATCGTGTGAACCTACTGTTTCCAGGCCATGTCACTAAGGTCTAGTTACCTGGACCTTCCATGAGCCACCACAACCACCCCAGGAGGAAACCCTACTGGGAAAACCCCCTGACCACCACAATTAATCAATATTTAATGTTAAAATAATAGTCATCTTATCATTTAAAGTTACTAAATATAGAGGTGGTTTATACACCTTACAACAAAAAAAAAATTCTTCCAACGGTTTCACTTTCACATCACAAAACATTTGTTTTGTCTATTCTTGTGATGTAAAAGGACAAAGTAAATTTTATGATGTGTGCAGATCACTAGTGTGTAAAGTTTAAGAACCAATTTAATGATGTATGCTTTTGCTCTAAGGAGTATTTCAGTTATTTACATACATATATACTTGTTTAATATTTAACTATAATATACAAAACGATTATATAACCTCTCTCTCTCTCTCTCTCACTATATATTATGGAGAACAACATAAAAGTTGACAAAGTGAATATGATTGATTTCTAGATTATTTCTCATTTGAACGATATACTAAATACATACACATACATATACACACACAGTTGCATTCAAACAAGATTATTCACGAAAGATATCATTCTCAATCGATATATAGTTCAAACACATAAGAGAATCGCGTCAGTGGCGGAGCTTGGGCAAAGTGAGAGGGGGCGGAAATTTTTGAAACCCATAATTCATATTAATTTTTTGAAGTGAGGGGTCGAAACCGCGATTTTTAACTAAAAATAACATTTCGGCCGAAAAATTTACACTACGGACAAAAAAAGAGTATTAAGCTACGCCAATGAATCGCGTGACTCTCTTAGCATTTTTGGAACTAAAGTTCTCAATCAACTCTTTATGATCCATGCTCTTTAAGATATCATTCTCAATAAATATCATTGCTAATCCGTTAAGTTGTTATTGTAATATTGTGGATCATAAGTAGAACTTTAATAAATGTAGTTTTGAAAAGATTTCCTCTAATACTACAGTTACAAGAATAGTCAACAAGACTTGTATGCAATTAATGCATTTAAAAAAAAAGACCTACTTCACACTATTAAAAGCATCATAAGGGGTGATAACGACACTAGTCAACATCAACTATATATAAAGTTTATCGACATCAATATCTGATTTTTGAATACTTCAATGTGTCTTGAAGAGGATAACAACATGTCTTAAGAACATCTTCATCAAGTTGCTTCTACATTAGGAAACAATAAAAACCAACTAGTTTTTTGTATTGTTGGTACTGTTCGAATCTTGTTTCAAGATAATCAATTGTTTGATCAACAATGGGTATAAAGTAATTAACTTTAAAATCCTCCTGGATGAAAATAAAAATTCTTGCTCACTTGAAGAGTTTAAGTCTTATTTTTTTCATATAAAGTAGTCTGCTTTAAAAGAATACCGGATCAACATCAATTATAGTTTATTGTTTGATAGGAAAAGATAAAATTAAAACTCAATTGTGTATTTATCTCTTTTGAGTTTTTTATTGATTTTATCGCTCGTTTTCTAACTAAAAAAACATAATAGTTGTGCACGTATGGATACACATGTGCATATATATATAGGGGAGGGATCATGAGAAAACCACCTTATTCTAAGAAAACCTAGAAAACTCATGTCAACCAATCAAAACATTTCTTTAATTTTTCATTTATTTAATTAAAAAGGGTAACTTAGTAATATTACAAATATATATTTTTGGAAGGTATTTAGTAATTAAATTTCAGTTTTTATTACCCAAAATATTAAAAGTTAATAAATTATTCAATTCACATTATTACATAATCAATTGAAAAAAAACTTGCAGATGCCATTATCGAATTTTGAGAATGATTTTATTTTTCTTCCATATTTTCGTCTGAACCAATGAAAAGTAAATCAAAAAACTTGCAGATGCCATTATCGAATTTCCAAAGGTAAGCCACCGGTGTTAGCCACCTCCGCTAGTTCATTGGTGGTCATTGATGGCTCTTGGAGCAACGCATCCCATTGTAACACATCAGGCACCTCGAACGTTCCGAGCCACATTCTCGTTCGTTTCCTCATCGGATTCGTAACCTCCGCAGCGAACTTCCCCCATGGCCGCCGCCTAATTCCTCGATGACGCGTCCAATCCGTCAGCGAGTTTTTTCCACAAACAGATGCTTTCTTGATCGATATTTTTGAGTCTCAGGGTGGAAAACTTTCTAAAATTACATGAAGATCTTCGAGGAGATTCTCCAACAATTTGAGATCCTATTATTTTTCACAATAGGAGATGAAGATTGGATCACCGTGGTCGCCGGAATATGCCTCAAGTGGTCGCCGGATCACCGTGTTTTTTTGGTTCTTGTTTAAGGTTTTTGGCGTGTGTAATATATACATTTGACACAAGCATGAAGCTGACATGAAATGTATTTATATGTGTATCATAATTCATACGTCAAAAGGGACAAAAAGTAGGTAGATGTGTTTTTTGATTACATATATGTTTACATATATGTAATCAGATGGTTTTTCCTTCAATGCTTTCGTGTATCCTTTTTTCTTAAATGCTTACATACATGTAATCATGTTTGTTTATGTAAATAGTTGGGTTGATTACATATATGTAATCAGATAGTTTTCTTATTTTTTTTGAATGCTTACATACATGTAATCATGTTTACATTATGTAACTTGATCGCTATAATGCATTTGTATGATTACACATATGTAATAATGTTAAATATGTAAATAGGTTGGTTGATTAGATACATGTAATCAGATTGTTCATTGAAAAAATTCGGATTTTATCCTAAAATTCCGATTTTTTGTATTAAAAATTCAAATTGCTTGAATTTAAATTTTCCAGTGAAAAAAAAATTGAATAATTTTTTTGTTTAAATTAAGAGAGAGAAGAGAGGAGAGAGAAGAGTGATTTTAGGAATTTTAATTAAATATGAGAGAGAAAAAATTTGTTCACTATAATACCCTTATGATGTTATAATTAAATCCTTTAATTACAATTTATTTACAAAATTGCCATTATATGATCTTAACCGTTGATTGCTTTGATCAATGGTGAAAAAATTGTTTTCTTAGTTTTTTAGAAAATGAAGGTTTTCTTATGAGCCCTCCCCTATATATATATATATATATATATATATATATATATATATTTATAAAAAAAAATTAAAATCAGATGTCTTTTAGTCAATTTATGTAACAGAAAGAGATAAAAAAAAGTTCTTAGTTCTAAATACATTATTCGTTTTAAAATGAACATCTCTAGTAATTTTCATTATATTTTAGAAAAAAAATGGTATTTATATATTTCTTTCTCTAAGTGAACAAGTGCATATGCACATCTTTATGCATTATTAGCAAATTTTAGTGTTTTATATTTTCTTCTAAAGAATTATGAGAGAAAATTAGAAAAAGAGCGTAAGGAGTTGAATAAATTGTTATTTTTTATTAGGAAAATTTCACCCATTAATTAAGCTTTTCTAATGTTTTACTAAAATTACTCAAAAGTTTTTGTCTATTTAAAGTCACTCAACTTTTAGTATGTGTTTTAATCATGTGTCATTTTTTCAAGATTGTTTAAAATTTTTAAAATCAATTGAGACAATGAAACTTATATGAATCTTTATTTAAAATCACTCAACTTTTAATATGTTTTCAATCATGTGTCATTTTTTATGATTGTTTAACATTTTTAAAATTAATTGAGACGAATGAAAATTTATTAATCTTTATTGAAAATTAAGGGAAACTCTTTTCTAGCTAAATTGAAATAAGATGTAATTGTGAAACGAAAAACAAATTCACGAATTAATAACAAAGCTTTGTAATAATTTAAAACTTGAATATTTGAACTATTTAAAGCAATTTTAATTAGGATTATTATTTTTAATTTTGCTCAATTTAAAGAAATTTATTTTTGATTTTTATATGAAGTGCTTAACTGATGATTATGTATAATATTATGATTGAAAATGTTAATTTTTATTTTTAAAATAATATGTGTTTGCTTATGTTCGTGAGCAAGTTAAATGTTAAACGAACAAACACGAATAAAGTTTCGTTCGGTTCGTTTACAGCCATATACTCACGTGTTATCCTATGAAGGTACAATAGTTCATATATTCAATAACACATGGATCGTTATTTAACACATGAATGATCACATATCAACTCAATTATTAGAGATCTTTTAATCGTATACCAAGTATATAATCACGGAACAGATAAAAAACTATGGAAATATCATAATTAAATTAAAAATACATACTTTCATTTTCAAGATTTATAATAAGTGGCCGAAAATACGTTTAAGGGTTAACTTTTTAATATTTTTAAAAATACAATCTAAATAAATCCTTAAACTTGTTTTTGACCACGTATTATAAATCCTGAAAAAATATACACACATATATCGTTGTTGTTACTTACGTTTTTGGCACACTTTACCTCAGTTGTCAATTTATACCACTCTTGAATTGGCACTCTACATTGTGCTTTACATAAATTTTTTAGGTGAATTATAATTTGTGTTCATAATTTACCAAAAAATGATTATTGATTTGATGTAACAGCACTAAATAATTCATATATTACTGTTTGTCACGATTTTGTTCTTTCCCTCTCATGTCGTTACTCTTGAGCCATTAAATCCATCGCGTGTTCTCATTGTGTTATTTCAAATAAATTTTGTAATGGTACGAAAAATTTCGGTTTAGTTCATATTAATTCACATTTTAAAATATCAATATACAGTCTTTTTTTTTCTTTATAAATTATCGGATTAAAAATTTAAGATTACCACGAAAATTAATATTTTAAGTTTCTAACGCGTTCCATAAGACTAAATAAGAACAAACTAATACATAATTACACATTTGTATTTATGTTTTTATTATTGAAAAGCAAAACAATACGATTAATCATGATACAATTGTTCTTAGGTATTATTCACGTGCATGACATGTAATGAAGAGACACAAATGGAGATAACGTCATTCAACACATGTACAATAAACAACATACGTAATAATGCAATAATGTTTTAGGTTATTTATTACTATTTGATATTGCGTATTGAAACTTTACATATATGTTTTGTTTTTTTTTTATTAATGTTTATACTATTTTTGAAATTCTTAACATAAAAGGAGGAACATATTTAGGGGTGCCGAAAATACCCGAACCTGACTAACCCGACCCGCACCCGAACCCAAATAAGCCTGATAGGGTCGTGTTATTCGGGTCAACCCAATTAACCCGAACTGTTAATAGGGTCGGGTTTCGGGTATTTTTGAAAGTTAGTCGGGTTTCGGGTGAACCCAAATAACCCGAATAAGAATGTTTTTTTATTTTTTATATATATTAATTATTAAATGTAAGATATGTTTAACTTTTTACCAAAATATAACAATGACTATTAATCAAATTATATATGAAAAATAAATTATTTACGTGTTTTTTATTGAATTATATGGTTGCAAAATAAATTATTTGTAGAAATTTAAAATTAAGACAAGATAATAGCAAATAAATATCAACCCGACTGACCCAACCCGAATAACTCGTGACCCGACTAACCCGGCACGAATAACCCGTTACCCGACTAACCCGAACCCAATTAACATTCGAGCCTGGTTGCGGGTTAATACATTTTTATGGAAAACCCGATTAACCCGACCCAATTAACCCGAAACCCGATCGGGTTGACTTAATCAACACCAACATATTGTGTAAAATCGGAGTATAATTCTAAAATTTCAAGCCAAAAAATTTGCAAAATAATCATAACTAGTTAGAATTGTAGGTTAACATATAATCAAAGGACCAAACTTGTAATTTAGACGTGAATACGAATATACGATACTCAATAATTCATTTTGTGAAGACAGAGACAAATGTAGAAGAGAAGTGGGTGGGCCCACGCTTCCACTTGATCCACACCAACCCATCAAAGCAAATTGCTCATGTCACCGTTTCTTTTTCCTACACACATACGCAACAGGTAGGCCATTTGGCCCAGTTAATAGGGCCCATGGGGCCTAGTTGGACCAAGATTGGGGTGGGTCCTACGTACCGAAGAGAATGCGAGTGCCCATTTATTCGCTTTACTATGACTATGACAGGAAAGGCAATGCCCCATTGCCCCTCATCATGGAAGTGAAATAGTAACAGTTTATGGCTAATAATATTATAATTTTTATGAATGATACATTAAAGTAGAGTAAATTTTTTGACATGTTTTTAATTTCATATAAATTAGCTTGAAGTAAATGAAATTATAGATGAACGTCTTTAATTTAAAGTTTGACATAGATATGATTTTAAAAATGTTTCGGTTAATGTGCTTAGGAAACACCTAACCAAAAAATCATCATCATGCTTCAAGCCTCCAACTCCATATCCACCTATCCAGACTTTCATAGACAAAACTCATCCTGAATCACACTCATTTTGAATTAATCTCATCCTGATTTATTACCCGACCTAACCTACATATCTTGTCGAACTTAGGGGCCGTTTGGTTGGGTCTGAATCATTAAGTGCTGAATGGTTAAGAGAGTCTGAATGGTTAACCCTTTGGTTGTACATCTGAATGAAAAAAAAAATCTTTTTTTTCATAAAAACCCTACATCCCGTCGACCTCTTTAACAATCGCATCCCGTATCCCCCGTCGCCACCAGCTCACCGCATCTCCTCCGCCCCATCGCCACCAGCCCACCACATCTCCTCCGTCGTAGCTCCTCCACCCGTCTTCGCCTTGCCGACGCATCTCACAATCGCATCCCGTCTCCACCCGTCGCCTCTTGCCGCCTCCAGCGCACCATCGCCGAACCCTAACCATCGCCATCGTCTTCGTCGCTCAAGGTAAGAAAACATCAAACCCTAACTGTTTGTGGCTTCGATCGTCGTTGAGAGGGCATCAGGAAGACGGCCGATGGTGGGCAGAGGTCCGCTCGCGCGGTGGTTGTGTAGAAGTGCGATGGCCGATGGTGGGCAGAAGTGCGATGGCAAGTGGTGGTGCAGAGGTGCTCGTGAGATGATGGTGCAGAAGTCCCGGCCCTCTTCCTTCACGTCTGAATGATTCAGACTCCATCCCATGTCTGAACCATTCGGACCTCCATTCAGACAATTTACCCCATTCAGATGTGCTTTTTTTACACCAAACAAACGGTCTGAATCTGAACCATTCAGATTCTGACCCATTCAGACCCATTCAGATGCTACCAAACAGCCCCTTACTTTTCGTTAAGTCGAATTTCATTCAAAAGAAAAATTAGCTCATTCCATTGTGCATGTTTAATGTCTCCTCTTGCCTCATGACACTAACACCAAGGATATTCATCATTTATACAATGATATTTTATAACACATAATAATTATATCTTTCAAGTGTCCTATAAATAAAAGTAAGTTATTGTATGGGTTTTTGTATTAATTTTAAAGATGAATAAATTGTGTATTAGAAGTTATTGTATTGATTTTATGTTTTAACTTTAAAAATGAATAAATGTGTGTTAGAATAATTGTCCTTGCTTTTGTTAATGCAATCAAAGAATGACAAATAAATATATAAATAAAAGGAAAAGGAAAAAGAAAGGAAAAAAAAAAAAGAAGAAGAAGAAGACAAAATATAACAAAAGGAGATTGGAGACAAAGTGGAAGGACGTTGATTCATTCCCATCAACACTTTAAAGTTGAGAAACAATTGAATTTGGAAAAACAATCCATTTTGACTTTGTTTATACATCATCATGCCCCATTGATTGCACCCCTTGTGTCTCTTTTAATCTTTTATCACAGAAAAACCTAGTTTTATTTATCTTTTTATATTTAATTCACAAAAAAAATATTCTTATGAGAATTTATTGTAATAGTTCATGCCGTCGCTTAAATAGAAATAGGGTTTTGTGCAAATCAATAGACAATAACGAAAATAAATTTCTAGCTTAGGTGATGTTTGATATCATTTTAATACTTATTAAGATGCTATCTTTTAACATTTTATAATTTTTAATGGTTAATAAGTAGCTTTAAATCTGAATGATTAAAATGTTGTTTTATGAACTATTAAAAGACTACAAAATAACCTTTAGTTAATAAATAAATAAAAATGCATGCCACGTCCTCAAATTTACAATAAATCATAAATGTTAGTTCCTCTTCTTTTCATCACTCTCATCTTTATTTCTTACTCGAAATATTATAGATGGTATAGTAAGCTATTATATATAAGGTTTTACTATTTGTCAAACCCTTTTTTATTTTTTATTTTTCTGAGTGTTTGCACGTGAAAGAAAGAGAAAAACATATTAAAAAATAAATAGGTATTATTTAATTGAAATATGGACAAATATGAGAAAAGATATATAAAAGATTTTTACAAAATGAAGAATAAATTATTATTATATATATTAAAATGTATAAAAAAAAGAATAATAAATATATGTATATTATATTGAATAGTAATTTTAAATATAATATTGTATAGTGTGTGTGTATATATAAATATATAATGCATAGTAAAATGAATAGTAATGCATAGGTGTCTGATTCATGTATTAATATTTTGAAAATTCAAACTTAGATCACTAAAAGTTTTTTTTTTTTTTACTTTGAACAGTAATATACAGTAATGATGGTATTAAATTTGAGATATTTGCCTAGATATTTAAATTTATTAAATTTGAGAGATTTAGGTTTCTTTTGGTTTAGGGTTTTTTTTATAACCATGGGAACCCATTTGCGTGGTAAACCTCCGACTAACCGAGAGAAACAGGTAAAGCGCAGCCGTATGCAACCGGATCGGTGACCTACTAAGAAAATTGCTCTAAGTGAGGATTGAACTTGAGATATTTAGGTTGTTTCTCCTTCACTTTAACCATTACACCACTTCCTTAGAGGTTAGGATTTAGTTCGTGATGAAAGATTTGATTTTGCTATGTAACTTATGCATTTTCAAATGATATATAATACCCATTTTCGGAAGTGTACTGTTATAACCCGCCGCAACGCGCGAAAGGGAGTAAACCTAGTTTATATAATTGTAAAGTTTAGTTGAACTGTAGACATAATAGTAGGTAGCTACTATGAATACCCTCACAATATCATTATATATATATATATATATATATTACCAAAAGATGGCTTTTGAATTTTTGATACCTAAAAGGGTTTAAACATAGAGATAGAAATTTATATTCCTTGTATGTTTTTAAAAAATTGTCTAGACTACTAATTCAACAAAATTTTAAATGTCGCAAAAAAGTAATTATAATAATGAGCATTGAGTGGATATATGGATTCCCCTTTGAATTGTGTGTTTGAATGGTTTTGGGTAAGAATTAAGGTGTATTTAGTTTTTTGTTGTGGTATTTATGAAAGTGAACACATGGTACCAAACTAAATGACTTCTGTAAATACAATTTACAAAAAATATTCATCACTTCTGTAAATAAGATTTACAAAAGTCTTTTTGTTTAATCATATGTGTTTACTTTCGTAAATGTAATTTATGAAACTTCGAAAAACCTAAAAACATTTTGATTCTTATCAAAAATCATTTTGTTTGTAAAATTAACATTTTCAAAAATAAAAATTAGAGTAAAATGCAATTTGCAACCCTGTGGTTTATATCTTACTGAAGGTTGCAACCCTCCTTTTTTGTTTTTGCAACTTGCAACCCTGTGTTTTTAAAAATCCTGCAACTTGCACCTATTCAGTTAAACTTAACATAACTCTGTTAGTTTATAAAGGGTAAAATTGTAATTTATTATTTATTATAAAATTAATAATCCTAAACCACACACATCACTTCCTTGCCTTCTCCGCCGGCTCGTGGTTACTAACCTGCAACACTACAACCACACCAACGACAACAATCACAGCAACAACCACTGTCCATGGTGGCAACCTCGGTGGTGGTATGTGGCTATTTGGTCATAGAAAACAGGGATCTTGGTGGGTTAGATGGAATGTTCCATGCTTACGGTGTGCGGTATTTCACGACCTCAAAGATTTCGAAGATGGGGTTCCCGGCGAACACTGGACATGAAAGGCGACGAGTTTGACGAAACGGTGAACAACTTGGGTGTCATAATTTCCGGCGGGATTCACTTGTTGGTGAGAGATACGGCATCAAAGCCGTCGTGAGGGCTGAAGGACACTACTTGGAAGAGGATGATTCACGGTGGCGTTACCTTCTCGCTTTTGACACTAGCAACACCCTCGACGCTCTCTCTCAAGAGGGTTCGTTTATATTTTTTCATGCATTTTCCATGCAAAAATAAACAACAAAATTATAGATAATTCTTGGTTTCTTAATTCCTGTGATCTTGATGATATACTATGCTTTGCTCACTAATTAATCCGAAAATCATTAATCATCTTTTTATTTTGGTTTCGTTATTTCTATGATCTTGATGAAATGTGGATTTTCAAATTAAACTGAAAGGTACGATATTTAGGAGTATTTTAATTTAAAACTATTAATTCAATAATAAATAATAAATTACAATTTTACCCTTTATAAACTAATAGAGTTTGTGTTAATTTTAACTGAATGGGTGCATGTTGCAGACATTTTTAAAACACAGGGTTGCAAGTTGCAAAAATAGAAAATGAGGGTTGCAACCTCCAGTAAGAAATAAACCACATGGTTGCAAATTGCATTTAACTCTAAAAATTATGCATTTAAACGTCATCTCCTTTTGTTAAACTTAATCTAAAATGTATATTGATGTGGGAAATAATTTAACTTATAAAGAGACTAGATTATATGATATATCAATTCCAAGATTTACAAACTCATCTTATAAACCAAGAACTTACCTTAAAAGACTAGTTTAATAGATAAAATGACCCAATTTGTATATAAACCTCACATTAATTACTCATTCAATCGATGTACTCGTACCTTGTAATGGTTTTTGATTTGTAACAATTTTGTGATTCTTATCAAGCAAATGATGAGACTTCATTAATTAAACTTGTAGATTTCATGCTAAAAATTTTAACCTGACTGATATTTAATTAAAATTTTGTGGGTTTATATCTTGATGGGAGTAGGATAATTAAGGTTAATATAAGATTAAAGAAGTAAACTTGCTCTATAAGGACCTCATATATCGGCCTAACCCCTCGTCACCCATCTAATATCAATTTAATCGACCAATGATGTACTGTCCTAGTGGTAAGATGGATGTATGAGGAAGTGATAGAAGACCCAGGTCTTGGGTTCGATTCTTGGTGGCTGGTGGGCTAGGGGCTCTGTCTGTCTGGACTAGTGGTCAGCTTGAGCATCCTCTAGCCATTGGGGGCCGTGTACAGAGTACCCGACAGTTGATTAGTTGGTCGTTAAAAAAATCAATTTAATCGACATGAATATGAAGACTGTCGGTTTTCCTGCAAAAGTCAACCCTTTTGACCCTCTTGATATACATCTGTGATTAGGTTTGGTTTAACTAAGAATCAAATTTGAACATATTTAAGTTGGGCAGAATAATGTGTCGCACAAGTTTTATAGTCGACATAAATTAGATTTAGGGCCATGTGTTGTGCGTAGAATAAGAGTTTATTAACAAGATTATAATCATGTGTTGTGTGTTTGTTAGCATGAATTCGTCTTAAAACCCAATCTGGCAGCCCCTCGTTGCCATTTATGTATTTTAAAGTGGTAGCAAGCAATGTTAGTGTTGTAAAATCGGCTTAGCCAACCATCAACCGCTTCGATTTCGGAAAATTGGTCCATTAATCGGTCGGCCAAAAATTAAGACTAGGCGGAATAAATCAAGCTTATGTGGCCAAACTGCCGGAAATTGACCAAAAATTAGTTGAAATCCACAAATATTTCAGCAACTTTTGAATTACGGTGAGTTTCTCAATAGTTTTTTAAATTTCAGCAAAAATTATGAAATTCTGACATGTTTGTGTGTGTGTAACTGAACTTTTTTATAAAAATTATATAGAAATATTGGTTACATATATATGTTTTTTAAAAATTACATATAAAGTTCAGTTCAAAGTAATTATGATTGATTCCTAATATTTACCTGACTATTCGACTAACATTTGGAGATTTATATAACACGATATTGATAAGAATATAATGGTCTTTTTATGCTATTTTGTCAAATCTTTTTAAATCTAACATGCACTTAATGTATTTCTACCTTCGGTCTTGTTTCTTCAGCACAATATTATCATTTCTTCTTTTTATTGGTTCTCTTCAATCTTTTTATTGTTCTTCTATTATTTTTTTCAACAAATTATTAGATATTTTAGTGTAATGGGATTAAATTCGTTGACTAATGTGAATCATAAAATTCATTAAACAAGTTGGGTGTGAGGTGCACACTTGTTTAAGGTTTTATGATTTTATGAGAGTTTCAAGGAGGCAACATTGGCATGGGTCCGGGGGCAGCATCCTCGGATGGAGTGAGATCTAAGGGGCAGAGCTCCTAACTGTTTTCTAACCTAAGTTGTTATATTGAAAAATCAATATGAAAACTAATTTTATAAATTTTGACATAAAATTCGTTTTATTAGTTTAGTGACAAATTTATAAAAAATAAAACTTGAAAAATGCCGGGAGGCAATTTTTCAAGTCCTGTGTATCTCCATAAACATTCATTTGATCAAATATTTGAAATTGTCTACGAATTTCATATTTATTCTTCAGTTATAATTGAATTTTATCTGATCAAGTATTTTTGTTAAACACAAATAGTTTGATCTGAAAGCGTTAGCCATGACTTTGAATTCATCCGGTGAAAATTTGATGTTTGTTTAAACTTTTACTTGTTGAAATTAAAATTAAGGTGAAGCAAGGTTAGCAATGATGCATCTCTTTATGATAAACATATCCATTTTGCGGGTTTATTATTACGGGTAGTTCCTACAAAAGTTCAGACTTATGTTGAATTATCGGGGTAGATGCTACATTGTTGATTATCATCCTTCAAATACTAAGCATGTAATAGGAGCAGTGTTGCAAAAATCGGCCTAGGCAGCCGCCTAGGCGCTAGGCGCCTAAAAACCTTGTCGATTTTGCTCTAGTCGGTGCCTAGGCACTAGGCGGCCCAGGCGAACTATTTTTTTTGGTTTTTTTTTTGTTTTTTGGCTTTTTCGAGTAAAAATGACCCAAATTGGTGATTATTCGATACATTTCTTAACCTAAATACTTAATATGTCTCTAAAACATCGAATCCAACATCTGAAACATTGAAAATTGTCACTAAACATCGAAATCCATATATAAATTTGAATTTTGTCTTTAAGTTTGTACTTTGAAGTACTTGACTTAGTATGTTTAAGTTTATTTTATAAAATATTTAAAGTATTATATTAAATTATTGATATTAATGTGTGTATAATAAATATTTGTAAAATTAAATATAAAAATTCCAATCCGCCTAGCGTCGATTAATCCCTAAGCGGTACCTCGCCGCCTGACTAACGTCTAGCGGTTTCTACAATCATGAATAGGAGCATTTGTGGACAAAAAGGACCACCCTAAGATGATCATCTCATGGCTATTGAAAACAAATCAAATCAAATGGTTCTCTTTTCTGGCTTGCTCCTACGAAACCAAGATCGAAATGATTGTGAGGGCATTTTCTATCATCACTTTCATACAACCATTTCCAATGATCTTAAAAAACATAAATTAGAAATGGAGTACATATTTAATAGAAATAGATTACATATTTAATTTTGTCGTCATATCAATTCCGGTGAGCAATAGTTATGGCAGAAACAGTTCCGGCCATTAACGCCGGTTTGTTTGTCTTTTTATAGTTTGTCGGAGATGCCTCTTTGTTGTTTTAGTTTGTATCGTTTAGTCAAAAATGGCACGCTGTTTATTCCAATTTTCTCCTATGTTGTTGAAGCTTTAAGGTTTATTTTTTTATCATAATTCATTTTTTTATAAAGTTGTACATTATCTGATTATTTGTAGGGCGGTTCTATGGCTTAAACAAATGCCTTGGAAAAGAAGGCGGCCGCCTATGGTTTTAAAAGAAGGCGGCCCTCTAAGACTATCCACAGTGGTCACCCCACTGAAAACTCTTCCCCACTGAAATTTCATGCCACGTCATCACCCCACTGAAAACCTTAAACACCCACAATGGTCACCCCACTGAAAACCGTTCCCCACTATTCCACATCATAAAATATTTTTAATTATAATTTTGTTTATATATATATCTATATATATCTTGGTTTTTTTTTTTTTGAACGGTACAATTTTGATGAAGGAGAGAGAGAGGCGGTGGAGAGAGAGAGATCAAGAGAGAGAAACACCACCACCACCACCTTGCCGGTTCGTTTCCGGCGAACCACGGCGGCGCCTTCCACCAATCTCTACACCATCTTTCTCCTCTCGTCACGAGGATTCCATCGGTGGTGTCTGTTTCGCCATCCGACGCCAACAAGATTCCGGTCTTCTTCTCCGGCGACCTTTTCTTCTTCTCCGGCGACCACTTCCGGTCTTCTTCTCCGGCGAACGAGAAGTAGCTTCAACATGTGGGCCCTAAAAATATGTTTCACCAATGAAATGAGAGGAGTGGGAGCGGGGAGCGGGAGCCGTGTATCGTTGCCGCTGGGGTGGTGTAGCGGTGTTCCCGCCGGGAGCCGCTGGCCACGTCGTCCCCGCGGACTCCGCGGCTCACCCACTGTGGCCAGTCTAATGTCTTAGATACTTAAGAGCAAATATTTTAGGTTTTTTAGTTGTAAGAAATTGGGAGAATTCATCTATCATTAATGATAATTAAAGAACATAAAAAAAAATGCATGAAAGAACTACTATTGGTTTGTCATTTGTACGTAGTGCAACTTGTTTTAGGCTACATGACATGCATATAGGCAAGAACTATTAATAATTTATCGTTTTAAGTTAAGTAAATATTTATGGATTTGATTGGGCATTGTTATCTATGTAATGGGCTAAATCAATAAGTTGTATTCAATACAATTGTGTTGTTTATCTTTAAGAAAAGTTTGAGACGAGACATCCATTTTAAAACTTAAAACATTGAATTCATATATGTTGTTGCATTTTGCTTATGTGATCCACTTATAAGAAATTAGTTTATTATTTATAGTATCGTGTAGTATTGTATACCATTTTTTTTTTGTTAAAAAAGTGTACCAGACTTTTTGGTTACACAAATATTACAATTTTTAGACGCCGAACTTTAATTCCGGCTAGGGCTCTCAAAACAATTGAGCTAAGCTCTGAACTTATTTGCTAAACAAGATCGTTATTTGGCGAAAAGATTAAGCGTAGCTCACTTTTGTAAGTCTATTATGAGTGATGAACTCACATTTTTTTCTTCCAATAAATGGAAGCTTGTATTCACATTTTCAAGCATCATACTTGCTAGCAACCACATTAGTGCTTAACATTTTGCCTATATCTCTACAAGTAGAACTTGGTTCTCTAGTTTGTCTTGGACAATGGCTATTCTTTCCTCCGTTGTCTACCTTTAATGGTGTTTGTATGGGTTGGTAAGCATCAATTATATATATTTACTCAGTAATCTCTCATTATCTTCATCTTTATCTTTACATAATTATACGTTACACATATAATTATTGGAACATAATTATTGAAACATATAATTCATTTAAACTAACTCATTTTTCTTGTTTTGTATCAGAATTGTTATTCCTGAAATAATTTTATCTATATCTTCCTATTTTTACGTGTTCTATACACAAAATCTCTTTCCCACCCTCTCACTTAAACCTCTATATGTCTATCATAATATGCAAGCGCAAACATCGTTTATCTGTTCCTTAAAAGTAAGGTCCATCTTTCCATCCCTCACAATCTTTGAAGTATTTTGTTTTCGCATCTATTTTTAAAAAAAAAATACAATATCTTTCATATTTCTAATAAGCTGTTCTTATCACTTCTATCTTTGGCAATTTTTTAAAAAATTTTAATAGACTTGGTAAAAATATAAAAAATATGATAATGACGACAACATAGTAGCATATAAAATATTGATACAAACAGTCTTATGATAATAATACTAATAATATATTATTAACAAGCTAGCTTTTTATGAATCACATATATGTAAAATACGGCCTTTTTTTTTTGCTCAAGCTCGCTCTATCCCTTTCAAAACGAGTTTGTCTGATATTTTTTCAATAAAGTCACAATTCGTATACTTGCATCATTGATAAAAGAGGATATTTCTTAGAACGATAATATAAAAACTAAGGTTCGTAATTAAAATAATCGTGCACTACCCTTCCATTGTTAGAAAAGGAAGCGGAAAGCAAATGTTACAATGCACTTACTTTTTGCCATTTTATAGGTTTTTCTAATAAATATTCAATAAAAGATGATCAATGATTGAACCAAAAAGATTAAACTTAAACTCATGCATATAAAAATTATTACTAATTAATTGATTAATAAGCTAATGAATGTGATAGCATTACAAACTACTTTTTGTTTTCCTGATAATATATGCATGTTATTTTATTTGTGCTAGGTAAAGCCAAGTACATATATATTGACTCTTAAACTTTTGTATACACTCTTAAAAACTTTAAAAATACAAGACTACTTAGTTACTTCTGACAGTGGCGACTCAACGATATTGAAGGCTTCAAACGAACTTAAAACTTGGGGCCTAGTTGATATTAATCTACTGACTTGGTTCAAAAATACTTATAGGTTCGTTTATTTGATTTTTAGCATTTGAAAGTTCATCAACATTTGTATTTTCGTCGATCAACATTTTTATGTTCATCAGAATTTAAAGATTCACTAAGGACTAAGGTTTGAATGTTTATCAAAATTTATATGTTTATCTAAACTTTAAAGATTCATTAGGTTTGTATATATGTTTATCAAAATTACGAATTCTTACTTTTTCAACAATTTCATTATTAAGCGAATTTAATCGAAACCGAACAATTAGTTATGGTTATGGATATAGATTTAGAATTAACTGATGTCATGGTTTTGGTTGTGGAAATGAACATAGTCGCATTGAACCAAACCATGCTCACCCATACAGTGATGCAATATCTAGACGAGGTAACAATTGATTTTTTTTTTCAAAACAGCAGGCAACACTTAATTAAACTAATCATAACACTTGATTTTCTCAAACTTCATTTACCATTCGCTACTGATTGATTCTCTAGTATTTTCTTTTACTTTTTTTAATTGTATATTTTTTAAACATCACTTCAAGCCAAGTAGGAAATTATGGCAAAAGTGAAAAGGATATGTGTTTATAAAAGATACTTGAAAAAAACAGGCCTTCATGAATTAGAGGAAAAGGATAAAGACTTCATTTTATTGTTTTGGATTAAAAAAATTAGTCTAATTACACATATATAAGTTTTCTCTATAAAACGGGGCTCTAATTTTCGGGTGGCCCCAATCTATGACAGGCCTTGACC
This sequence comes from Mikania micrantha, assembly GCA_009363875.1. Lineage (NCBI taxonomy): Eukaryota > Viridiplantae > Streptophyta > Magnoliopsida > Asterales > Asteraceae > Mikania > Mikania micrantha. Next base: position 2,689 of record SZYD01000769.1, on the reverse strand, counting down.
TCTGATAATTTTCAAAGTAAAAACATATCAAATATATAGAAACTAGTTATAATTTTGCCATCAAACAAATATGCATCAATAAATAAATAAATAAATAAATACTACTTATGAAAATAAAATTATATATTTTTATGACCTAAAAAGTACTTCAACGACATCTTGGTGGTAGAAGAAAAGTTGGTATAATGCGTCGAGTCAATACTTCTAGTCTCTTGACCATGACCCACGCTTGATGTTAATGTATAACAATGTGGATTTTATTTTAAACACATAGTATTGATGATAGTTATAAGAGGTTTTATATGATATTAATGTCTTTATTTGCATTGAAAAACAATTTTGTAAAATGACATGACCTTTAATCTTTTATTGAAATTGTCTTAATTTTATGTATCATGCTGTGTTAAGCCTTTGACTTATCAACTAAACTTATTTAACAACAGGCTTTCTGTCACACCCCCAAATTCCCACTCGTGGTGTCAGTCAACGTGGGTGTGACGTGGCCAGAATCACAGCTCAAGGTCATATAGAACGACTCTGTATGCGTTTTAAATACAATGTTTGACATACAAGTAACAAAATAGTTTGCAGCGAAATTTCATATGTCATTGCAGCGGAAATAAATAAGTTTGATACATGCAGCGGAAACATAATTGTTTAGACACAACCATGATTAATACATCACTTAAATAAATTGTTTTTCAAAAAATGGAAATATGAATGCATGCGGGATCCTATGCTCAAATCCCCCTAGGTGCATTCCTGTTCCATATGCCTATCAGTTACCTGAGAACACAAGTTTAGAAAAAAGTGTCAACACAATGGTTGGTGAGTTCACATGTTTTGATATATACGTATAGTAAGTAAAACATGTGTCATGATGTTTATCAAAATGTTCGTACCGAGCCCTAGGCTCCAAGTGTCAGTGCGTCACTACCGAACTAGACTTGTTTGTCCCTGCCTCCGCTATGTCTCGTATACATAGCAAGTTAGGTCAGAGTTTCACGGGGTATGACATCCAGTCAATATTGTGCCCCGTGGGGTTAGTCACACCCAAACGGATCCATTCAAACCTACCACGTTGTTTGTACATTAACGGTAAGACTTTGTGAGGGCTTGTTACGAGTTCAACACTTAATGTTTGTCTAATAAACCAGCATACACAGCAAAATGTTTGTACAGTAATAGATGTTTGACTCGATGCAACTGGTATTCTCCCCCTATTTGAAAAGTTTGAAAAGAGTAAAGAGGGGCCGTAAACTCACCTTAGTGAAGTGAACGAGTGTAGCGTAAGCTCCTGTGTCGTCAAGTAGGCGGTCACCGGCTACCTATATCGTATACCATACGTGAGTTTGTGTAAGTGACCGTGCTCGTGTTCGTGTTAGTGTTCGTGTTTGTGCCCAACAACCCTCGGTTGTTCATGTTTGTCCGTGTCGGTTCACAATGACCGTGTTTGCTCATGTTGGTCCACATTGACCGTGTTTGACCATGGTTGACCGTGTTTGACCAAAGTTGACCGTGTCAAGTCAACGACCCCGTTGGTGAACCGTGTGTCGGTTGTGAATCGTGTAGGATTCGTGTAAGTGCTCGTCGTGTGCAAAACGCGCAAGTCGCGTCTATGGACAACTTACTATTTATAATAAGTTTCCATTTATGGAAAATTTTACAAAACATATCGTTTTTAAAGTTCTAGCATGCTCGTTAAGTCCTACATGATCATGTTAACACATAGCACATCATCATACGAAATCACATAAGTCACTTATATCATGTTGGCACATAAAAGTTTCCTAAAATGAAAAGTTTCCATTTCTAGCATATGCGATATCGGAAAACCATCTAACTTAGCATTCATTCGTCAAATTAAAACATAATAAACCACTAAGCAGGCTCAAATCATACAAAATATTCATAAGTTAACATTTCTAAAATTAAAGTTACTATAAATAGTAACTTTGCAATTTTGCATACAAATGACCACTTTAAACATTTCTAAACCATTTTATACCACAAACCATCATTTAATAAGTCATTTAACAACGTTTACATACTAACATAGCCCAAATCATCACCTATCATTATTTTGACCTGAAAAGTTACTAAATATAGTAACTATGTCAAAAATGACCATAACCACATCAAAAATTGCATCCTAAGCATTGATATCATCATATTGTCCTTCAAACATCATATCAATATACATGCATGTTCACCATATCATTCATATCACCATTTTGTAAATAAAAAGTTGCTATTAATAGATAGTTTGTCAAAAACCATATCTTTAACTATTTCAATAAGATTTAATCATGCTACATACTTACAATATCATCAAGAAACATATTTGAATCAACAAAATCATCCCACATGCCATGGATCATACATGCATGTGGGTTTTTCACTAGCTTATGACCAAATCATGATATATCAACATACACAACCTCTTAGATCGTCACAAATCATCATTATTCACCTTAGATCATCAAGAAATACATTAAAAGCTACAAACCCATATTCAAATGGTTGAAAGTTCGTGCATGCAAGGATTAGAGTTTGCATGTGGGTTTCGAAGCTTGTGAGAGTGTTTGTGTGTGATGAGAGTGCACATTAGCCATAGAAACTACCTCAAATGCTTCAAAGTTCTCAGAGATGATGAGTATTCGTCCTCTTAAGCTCCTGGTCAGCAAGA